>CAUYTI010102497.1:0-74753 GCA_963575145.1 Galago senegalensis
AAACAAAAAAAAAAAAAAAAAAAAAAAAAGCTTGACCAGCTACAAGCTACATTTACTAAAATGAACAAAATGATATTTCTGGATTATGTAATGAATTTCTTAATACCTGCTTTTTACAAACTATCATTTTTCCTAACTTGACAACTATTTAAGTCAATATATTTTCCACAAAAAGATTTTAAAAGATATGCATGGTATATGTTTCCCACTGTGTTTCGCCTAATGAATTGTCGAATATTAATTTAAGAACCATGTAAGACTGTAACTAACATTTTAAGGTTTTGCAATTTAGGGAAAATATTTGAATGGAAGCAGCAGCTATTTTCCATCTTTTATAACAAACTGAGAAAGGTAACAGAGAAATGAATAGGTTCTTATAATAGAAATTTTATGCCAGTGTAGCTCTACGGAAGGAATCACACTGCAGGAGGAAAGTAAAAGGAATGTACCCTAACAAATAGCATTTCCCTTTGTAGGTTTGTATAATTAGATCAACCACCACAGAGAGAAAATAACTCTGCCAAGGTATGCAGTTCTTGATAATAGGAGGAGATGTAGTGAATTGCCCTGAATATTTCTGCCTCACTATTATTTCTTAGTAATTTCTAATTAGTTCTAAATAATTCTCTTTCCTCAAGTGAAAGCCATAAAGGAAAGCACATATTGGAAACACAGGATGCCGTGTCATCTTTATTGTAAAAGCCATCATCTCTTCAGACTTCAGTTTCATCATTTGTATGAAATGGGAAAAAGTGGTCAAGGTAACGCGGTAAGACTTCACTCTTCATGCGCCCATTAGCTTATGAACACATAGAAATGATTCATGAAGCATACAAAAATGAAATGAGCACGAATGAGGTAAACCATCCCAGACCATACATGGTAACAGAATGTGCTCCAGTAGTCACAACTGAAGTCACTCAGCTCTGTTCTCATTTTAGGAGCAGGCAGAGGCATGAAGAACAAAAGCTAGTCTGACTTCTTGAAAGCATAGAGTGACAAGTGGGATGCTCATCATCTTCAATCGTCAGAGAAATGCAAGCCAAAACCACTCTGAGATACCATCTAATTCTAGTAAGAATAGCCCACATCACAGGAATGGAAACATTTTCCAATGTACTCAGTACTACTATGAAACCAATTTATAATCACTCACACTTTCATATGAAAGATGAATCACAACTACAGCCCAGGATGGAGGGAAGGGGAGGGATAGGGAGGTAGGGGAGTGGATCAATAAAGGCAGGGTAGGTAGGGGGACCATGCCTATGGAGCATATTGCAAGTACAAGTTGGATCTATCAGGTGTAGAACACAAATGTCTTAATACTGTAATTGGGTAAATGAGGTGAAGGCTATGCTAATTAGTAGGATGTAAGCACTCCAATTTGTACAAATAATCAACACATTGAATTCCCCCCCCCAATAAAAAACCAAAACAAATAAAAGAAATGCAAGAAAAGTTGCCATTTGAGAAAGAGGACCAAAAAGGAACACAGACCTCCGGTGTGACAGCAGGACAGGGCCCTGGAAGCAGCATTAGAACCTGAGGCAAAAGGGAAAAATGTGTGTCCAAAACGTCCTGTTATATTTCAGACAAGATGAAAAGTAGATTAACATTCAACTATTAGAAAACAACACTGTATATAAAACCCATGTCTCCCATCATTTCTCCAGGCATCCCTCATAAATATAGAAGGATGAGATTATTGGAAAGTCGGTCCCTAAAGTACAATAACTAAAAGTAATAAAACAAAGCAGAAACAGCCTGCTATTATCACATATTTTATATTTTGTTCATGAATATTTTGCATTAACTTTGTTTTTTGAAATGCTGTACTCAATATTATTCCCCTTGATTACTGAGTTTTTCTTACCCTCTTAAATTTTGCATTCAAGAAGCATGCCTGAATGTCTTCTAGGCCTTGCCCTGTCATAGAACACGAACACAAACATGGAACTACGTCTGGATGCAACTTCAACCAGAAACAATCAAGGTTGAGAACTCTTCCAGCACTTCTGAGACAGAAGATCAGAAGTGACCTGCCAGTGATGGCATATGTCTCATCACAGGCAGATGAAGGTTAATTTTATAGTTACATACTTGCAGGAAACTAGGATACTTTGGCTTTTTCAGTCTCTTGGGCTAGTATATGATACCCATTATTATCATAAAGTAATTCTCCAGATATCAAAAACTATAATAGAAGTTATCAAAGAATATATTTGAAGGCCTATGAACCAACCATATAGCAAACATGAATGAAAAATTTGTAATCAGACCATGCTAATCCTCTACCTTGCTACCTGGAAGACAATGTTATATAAGCTTCCCAGGAATTTGTATTCATTCAGACCATTTTCCAACAATTCCTGAAATGCTTGACAGTTCTCTTTTGGAAAAGCAAATATGACATTTTGTAATATGTATGTAATTATGATAGGATCTTTTGTTTTTGTTACCTAGATTCAAATTCATAAAGTTGGTCCATGGTTGAGAATAACTCATTTCTGAGAACTGAAGGCCCCCTCTGCTTCACAGGTTTATAATTTTTTGATCGTTTGTTTTGTTTTGTTTTGTTTGTGTAACTCTTTATGCTTTACAAGTCAAATTGGATTTTAGTGAGTTATCTGACTTTTAGTACTAGGAACTCGGTAAGTAAACCTTTAATCATTTTTGCATTTAAGGTAAATTAGGCCTCTGTTATCTTGTGATTAACATCATCCCATATAAAATTAGTGGAACACATTTAATAGTAGAATCGGCTAGCAAAATCTCCAACTTTCAGAGAAGCAACGCCACCATATATTTCCGCAATATTTTCATTCCCATCAAAAATGCATTTCCGATGCTTTCATAAAAGCAGCATCTATGGATCATCTCCGGGGACAGTAGAGAGGAACTCAGTGAAAAGCAACTGCTCGTCTTAAATTTATTTCAACATTTATAAACATCAGGGTGTTTTTTTCATTTACTTTTCTGTAAAGACCAAGGAATTTCTGGCATTTTATCTTTATTAAGAGAGGAATAACTGTGAGCCAAAAGTGCTCTCCACAAATAACTGGAAACTTTTCCTTTTTTTTTTATAGCTAGAATATTAAATTAACAATGCCTAATCAATGCGCTGCTCAAAAATCACCTTTACTAAAATTACATTCCTTTCTCCTTGGCTAACCACTTTCAGAATCCATACTCGCAAATATCATGTATGGATTTTTTTTCCAGCACAAATTAACAAAACTTTCCAGTGCTTTCACATTTCTCCTGGGATAACTTTATAATTGGCCCCCTGGGGAATGCTAGCTTCTCAGTCTCATTACAGATCTGGATAAAATGGTACATTCATAGTAAGGTGGTCATAGATGTGACAGTGCTGGGGTTCTTACTGTCTCTGAGCAGGGCAGGAAGGGCTTCCTGGGACCCTGGGAAGGAGAGGCTGATGCCGCGGACCAGGCAGGTGTCATAGGTGTGGGGAATCCTTCCACGATCCAGTTATCTCCACACACAGGCATTTCTGCTCTCTTGCTCATACTCTTCTGCACACTTTATTAATTATCTAAATTTCACAGGAGATAATATTATTCTTTTATGTGTAATTATGACTAAACTCAATTGAGTACTATGTTCCAGACATTGTTTTGAGCAATTCCTAGGTATTAACTCACCTTCTCTTCAAGGGACCTTATAAAGCTGCCATTATTATTAAAATGAGAAAACCGAACTATGGAGATACATTATCCAAAATTACAACACTAGAGAATAGCTGAACCATAACCTGAACCAAATCAGTCTAGCTCGAGAGAGCTCACGTTTAACTACCACACTAAGGTTCAAAGTTAAGAGGAAACGGTAAGTCATAAACTCACGGGATCGGATTTTAATTTAGGCTTTTAGGTATATGAACACTGAACACATAACTGATGAGGACTCTTCAAATGCAGTCAGAGAAACATGACCTACTGTTTTCTACTTGGAACCGAGAAATGAGGACTTTGAGCTTTTTATTCTTTTTCTTTAAACTGTCTAGTATAGAGAAAGGAAGCAGCTCATCATATATTCCTTGGATTTTTCAAGACATTTGTATTTTTCCTTGGGAATGACTTCTTTTAGACATTGTTCTAGTTGTCTACACATGGTAATTTAGTGAACTTTGCCAAACACCTCGTGTGACTTGCCCCTTGTCTATCACTTAATCTTCTACATGATCCACACAGCTCACTGCCTCCCTTCCCCTTAATCTTACTGTTACTGATCTACGATTAAGAACAAGAGTAAGACAACTAAAGTAAATCGTAAGGTCCATATTTTCCCTTCTAACACTATTCTGCAAGATGCTAATCGATCAGAAACATTTATTCTATACTTACTATTTAATTGACTTTTTGTGTGTGGCAACACTAGGTGATAGGACTTGTTAAAAAAGAAAAAATGTCCTCAAATTTAACAAAACCAAATGGAGAAAACTCTGAAGGATGGATTCAACTTGCCATGACTCTATAAGGTGAGAATGGTAAGCTTTGAAGCCAGGTCATTTGGTGCTGAAACTCATCCTTCTTAATGGAGGGGCAGGCTGGTTGATTGTAGCTTAGTCTGAATCCTGTCCTTTGGCGGACTGGCTTGAATGTTTCTAAATTCCTCCCCTGGCATACATTCTCCAGCCTTTTCTTAGAACGGTGCTTAGACAGATGCTTAATGTCATCAATAACCCCATGATTCGTGTACATTTATCCCATGATTGACGATTTTAATTCCATATTGAGTGTTGGCTCCTGTAAGATTGCACTAATTTCTATTATGTCATCAGTTTCTGTCTCTACCTTTAACCTGAGTGCCTGGCAAGCAAAACCTAGACCTAAATATTTATTTGTCTTTCCCTTTCAATTTTTTTTTTTAAACTAAAATGTCATCCCACTTGTGCTTCATGCACAGTAGGAATAAAAAAAGTCAAATTTATGATCAAATCCTAGGGTAGTCTGTTTTCAGAGAAAAAAAGAAATGGAGCCCAAGATGATTAGGTCCTTTGCCAAGGATCTGATATTTAAGTATTAGACAATAGTTTGTAGATGAATGAATAAAAGAATCAAGGTCATTACCTCTTATATGGTTATGTTTGGTATTTTTATTTCAAAATATTAATGGGTACAAGCGTTTTTGTTATATGAGTAGCTGTGCAATGCTTGAGTCAGGGCTGTGAGGGTGTCCATCGCTGAGTACTATTCATTGTACCCGTTAGGTAGGTCTCTAACAAACTGGTACTGGTGGGCACATGTGGGCACAGAGGGAAGTAAAACTCACTGGAAATCAGCCTGGGGGAGGGAGGAACAGAGGAGAGGCCCTCTTTTACTACTTAACAGCTGTCTGTAATTCTGTCATTTTCTCATACTAAATAATTTGTCTTTTTAGCATAGAATTTTTTTTTTTTTTCAGTTTTTGGCTGGGCTGAGGTTTGAACCCACCACCTCTGGCATACAGGGCTGGTGCCCTACTCCTTTGAGCCACAAGCGCCACCCCCTCAGCATAGAATGTTAATGTGGAGTATCATAAAAATATTAAAATGGACTTTAATAAGTTATCTTAGACTGCACATGTATGCTTGTTTTTCTATAAACACTGACTTGGTAGATGGAATATAACACAATCCATTTTCTCTTTTTATTTCTTCTATCTGTGTCAGTACTAATAAAATGTAATTCAATCCAACCCATCTTCTTACTGGGGCATTAGGGCTTTGACACATCACCTGGCATTCACTGGGTAAATAAAATCTGTTTCTTTAGAGTGTAACACTTGAAACTGCTTCAGTGAATTGCAGATTTTAATACTACTTCCAGTAAGTTTCTTTGCTTAAGAGGAAAAAAATTGATTTTCCAATATATGTCAAGTGTGCTGCTCAGCGTTGAGAAAGACCGTAGCTGTGAAAAGCTGCAGAGAGCATGGGTGAGGGAGAACGGCAATTTATTTTACCTTGGAAACTGATTAAACAGGAAACACGGTATAAAGAAATCAGAACTTTTTTTTCAAAAGTTCTAGATATGTAAAAAAGAAGCAAAAGTGTAAAAAGCCAGATGGTGCATGCCAAAGGAAAACTGGGGATTAGTTGTCACATAAAATTTGCCCATGTTTGTCAAAAGGAAGCGAGAAAGTATTTCCACCCTTTGGGAAATTTTATATATAAAATATATTAATATATATATACAGATCCATGTATAATTAGTAGTGAAAGAGTGAAATGTCTTTTTATACTTCCAGATTGATAATTTAAATTTTCCTCCTGATTATTTCAACTATTTTTCTTTATAAACTGATGGGTCTCTTGCTGAAGCAGTGAAGGGTTGGAAGCATTTGTTTGGGGGTGAAGCAGGACTCACTTTGAGTGTCTTGATATTTCTAAATGTAGAGACTAAGGTCTCTACCCCCGAGTAACACATGTATAGACATAATAATAGCTCCCATTTCAAACAATTATTTTAAGAATAGATATATTCATGTAAAACTTTTATCAGAGTGCCAGCAAATGATAAGAATATAACAAAAGGATACATACGATAATTAAATGATGGCTAGCCACACTATAATGTGATCTCTCTGTATATTAGATATTATTGCAGATATATACATACGTGTCTGTGTGTATAATGGTGACACAACACTAAAGTGTAAGAACAATGTGGTCTTAAACCTTTAACCAACCAGGCATCAAAACTATTTGAGCAATAAAATAGAATACTATTTACTTCTGTACTAAATACATAAAGACTTTTTCCTTATCATTATCTCTTAAACATACAGTATAGCAAATATTTACACACAATTTACATTATATTAGTAGTGTTAATATAAGTGATCTAGAGAAGATTTACTATGTATGGGAAGAGTGCATAGATTATATTCATATAAAATATCTTTTTTCATAAACAGAGTTCTGTTTCTCACAGTTACTGAGGCTGGGAAGTCTGAGATCAAGGCACTGGCAGGCTCAGCCTCTGGTGAGGGCCCCTTGCTCATAGATGACACCTGCTCTGTGACCATGTGACTACACGTCTTACAAGGTGGGAGGGGGAAAAAGGGCCTCAGGTAGTTCCTGCTAGCCCCCCTCTCTTATTTCAGATTAATATGAGTATAACTGCCATTAGGTTACATAATTTGCTTTTGTATGGTTAAAGTCCGAGATGTAACTGTGTCCTACACCCAAGAAGTGTTCAAATACCTATGCAATGTAGCGGTGGGTGGTAACTTACCCAACCCCTTCTCTCCCTCCCTGTTACTTGAATTTAATTGAGTTTTTCTCTCATGTGAAGATGTAGTTTTTAATCTACTAGTTTCAATTTAGTACTGAGTACTGCACACACAGGATGCTTGTTTTTCCATTCTTGTGACACTTTATTTAGGAGAAGATTCTCCAAATCCATCCATGTTGCTACAAATGATACAAAAGCTCTATCTTTTTATGGCTAACGATATTTCATGGCATACATATGCCACAATTTGTTAATCCATTTATGTGTTGAAAGGCACTTGGGTTGTTTCCACATTTTATGATTGTGAATTGTGCTGCTACAAACATTTGTGTGCAAGTGTCCTGGTGGTAAAATGTCCTTTTGTATTTATTTTGGGTACATACCTAGTAATGGGATTGCAAGATCAAAGGGTACATCTACTTTTAGTTCTTTGAGGAATCTCCATACTATTTCCACAGATGCTGTACTAGTTTGTAGTCCCACCAATAGCACATGAGTGATCCCTTCTTTCCATACCCACGTCAGCATCGGCTGCTTTGGGACCTGGTGATGTGGGCCATTCTGGCTGGGGTGAGGAGTTGTTTTCAAAGTTGTTTTGATTTTTATAAGAGACTTGAGCATCTTTGGATTTTGGTATTTTCAGAGGGGTCCTGGGACCAATCACCATGGAAATTAAAGCATCATTCTGTATCTGTGTATGCATGCATAGTGCACCATAAACTAGAAAACTATAATACTGCTTGATCACTTAGTAAAGACTTACTGAATGCTAGGTAATGTTCTAAGGGAGGTAGAGTGCTCATTTGTAATCTCATTACACCAGTGAAATAAGCTACTATTGTTGGTTTATATTTACAAATAGAGATACTAAGACGCAGGGCAGCAAAAAACTGCTGTAAATTATACACTCAATAGATGGAGCACAGAGATTGCATTTTATGTTCTCTGGCTTCCAAAAGGGTATTGTCTTAAACAACACTCTGTAGCTTTTCAGGAAGCAATCTTAACCTTGAACCCAGAAGAATTACATTAGAAGGAATCAGAAGCACTTCCTCTGCCTCTCTGCTTTTCTGTAAATGAGATTTGATTGACATTCTTTTGATAAAGGTGGCAGATAAAGATTGAAGTTTACACATCTCTAAGGTAATGCCTTTGTAAATAAAATTAGTAAATGCTAAAGAAATGTTGTGGCCAGATACTCCTCATTTGTTTCCTTTCCAAAAAACATTTAGTGATCTACAATTGAGTAATAATTTCAGAGCATAAAGAGGGACAATGGAGCTTTCTAGCTTTTATCTTAAATAGCTGCCCGACAGACCTGTTACTGCCACACAAACCTAATCTTAGACACTGGAAAATAAATTCATTGTATGGGTAAAATAGAGGTTTTTAAATAGAGACTTTTGATCACATGAAAGGCTTACACAAATGACTGGAGAATTCCAAAAGAAATTCCAAAGCCCTGAAGTGAGAGGATAAAGCCACGCTAAGAGTCACTGTTTGGACAATTCAGCTCTACTTGTGCTTTGTGGAGACGTAAATTATTGATCTGAACTCTTTATAACTCTTACCCTTCAGCTATAGAAATTTCAGGAGTACAGTGTATCAAGCCAAGTGGTTTCATTATTATATGCATCTTCTTAGTTAAGTATATTCTTACGTATTTTCTTTTCTTTATCGCTATTGCAGATATTTTGAATTATTGAATTGTCTCTCAGATTGACTGTTGTTAGCATATAGAAATGCTACTGATTTATGCATATTGATTTTATAATCTGAGACTTTTATCAATTTTAGGAATCTTTTTGTGAAGTCTTCAAGGTTTTCTTGATTTAAAATCATATCATTAGAAAACAGTGATTGTCTGATCTCCTCTTTCCTAATTTGGCAACTCCCTTCTTTTCCCCTTTCTTTCTCTAGATTGATCATTCTGGCAAGGACTTCCAGTACTGTGTCGAAAAGCTGTGGTAACAATGGATATCTTGGTCTTACTCCATTTCTTAGGTGGAATGGTTTTGACTTTTCCCTATTCAGGATGATGTGGACTGTTTGTTATATATTCCTTTTACTATTTTGAACTACATTCCTTCTATGCCCAGTTTGTTGAGAGTTTCTTTCATGAAGAAGTCCAAGATTATACTGAGTATTTTTCTGCATCAATTGCAATGATCACATGGTTTTGTTTCTAATTCATTTTAAGTTGTGCATGACATTTATTGATTTGTATATGTTGAACAATCCTTGCATCTCTAGAATGAAACTCACTTGATCATACTGAATTATCTTTTTGATGTGCTATTTAATTCAGTTCGCTAGCATTATGTTGAGGGTTTTTGCCTCTATGACAGTCATTTTCAACCCATGTGCTGTGAGAGGATCTAAAGCAGTGGTTCTCACCTGTCCTAATGTTGCAGCCCTTTAGTACAGTCCCTGTGGGTCATGACTTACAGGCTGAGAATCACTGATCTAAAGTGTACCATGAAAATTTTTTAAAGATCACTAATTATTTTCAAATGAAATTCAAAGAACAGTCAATTGGTGGGAATGTAAATTAATACAATGACTTTACAAAATAATATGGAGATTTCTCAAAGAACTAAAAACAGATCTACCACTGGATCAAGTAATTCCACACTTGGTGTCTACCCAAAGAACAGAAGTCACTGGGTCAGAAAGTTGCCTTGCTCTTTATTTATTGCAGCACAATTAAAAATGACTAAGATGTGAGATCAACCTGTGTCTACCAAGTTTCAGTAGAGAATAAAATCATGGTATACACTGTGTGTGTTTTATTTCCAAGAAAAGAATACCAATATATTTTTCTTAATTGTCAATACTAGAAGATAAGGAATAAAACTGAGGTAGACCTTACCTGACGGGTAAGTAGGGTTACCTGGGGTGCAGGCTCAGGACAGTGCAGACTCCATTGGCATTGAGAGAAACTGACATATTTTTTTTCTCTCTCTCTCTCTCTTTCCCTTTCTCTCTCTGTCTCTTTCCCTTTCTCTCTCTGTCTCATCTCTCACACACTCTTATTACATGTACACTAGGCATTTGTAATTTACTCCAGAGAATACTAATGTACTTTTCTGTATTTAAAATTATGATTTTTTTCAGTATTTAGTTTAAATATTGGATATAAACCTACCTTCCAATTTTCCAGTCCTGCCTTCTACTCTTTCACTTTGACTACTATGTCTATAATGGACAGACATTATATAGACTATTATTATAATGGGACATTCCTTCAGGCATTTCATTTTACAATCTAAATGTTTAATAGGATTCTTTAAATAGTCTATCAACTATCTAGTGAGATTCTCTATAATCTCATTTATTTTATTCATCTCAGTTTCTATTTTCTGTGCTGTATTATTAGAAAATGTTTTTAATTTCCTGCAGATTACTCCCATTATTTGGATAACAGTGCTGAGTTTTTTACGGGCTTTTTTTCCTTCTAGATTCTTGAATATATGGTTTTGTATTTTGACATTTGTATTGGAAAGTTAGACTTCATATGATATGTTCTTCCTTCAGGAAGGGAGTGATTGACCCTTCCTTCTGCTAAAATAGGAGGAAAATGACAATTAACCAGGCATAAAGAGCACCAAAAAAAAAAAAATAGTAGGTAAAGATATGAATGGAAGGTAGACATTAACTCTATAAAACAGTGACAACAAGGAATTACAGCTGTGGTTCCCAACCCCCATGCTGTGGGCTGGTACTGGTCTGTGGCCTGTTAGGAACCCAGCCACGTGGCAGGTGTGAGTGGTGGTAAGACAGTGGAGTTGCTGACTGCCGGCCTGAGCTCCACCTCCCGCCAGATGGGGGCATCACAGCATTTCTATAGGAGCACAGACCCTACTGTAAACTGCACATGTGAGGGAACTAGGTTGAGTGCTCCTTATGGGACTCTAATCATCACCCCCCCATCTATAGAAAAATTATCTTCCATGAAACCAGTTCAGGTACCAGAAAGCGTGGGGACTGCCGAGATACAATGTTTAAAATATAACAAATCGAACTAAAATGCATGCATAGTAATGTAAGGAAGAGAGGAATAGATGAAGGTCAAGTGGAAGTCTGTATTGTCATCAGGGAAGTCATAACAGCAATGTTTTATAGTAGACTGAGATAAATGAAGGATACGTCTTTTGATCTGTGGATCAAACTCAAAGAATACAAAGTCTATTTCATCAACAGATAATAGATGGAGAAAGAATTTTGTAATGAACTAATATGAAGAAGAAGAACAGTTTATACAGAGTACAAATTAGATAGATATGGATTCAGATATTTCAATAATTCTATTGTGTTTAAATGAGCTAAATAATCCAAATGAAGAACTAAATTTTATAGCCTGGATAAACTAAAACAAAGGAAGATATATAGGCCTTATTTTATACCAAATTGATGTATTTGTCAATATATTTACTTGTCTATATGTACATGGGCTCTTAAATTGGATGCCATTACAATTCACAAAGAAAATTAACTATACACATACTCTACCTACAGATACATAATTTAGGGATTTTCTATACTTATTATTTAATTGATTTTTCTCACTTTCATTTCTTATTTATAATAGCAGTAATGATTATGAAATAAACAGAGTGGGCCTGACTGACCTAATAAAATAGGGCGCAGTATATAATTTATATTTATAGATGTTAAGTAACTACAGATTCATTATAGTGGTTTCCCACTACTTAAAAATTCTACTCATTTCAATTTATTATCTGTTTATTTTTAATTTGTTTTTGAGACAGAGTCTCACTCTGTAGCCCTGGGTAGAGTGCCATGGCAACCACACAAACACTTGGGTTTGAGAGATCTTGCCTCAGCCTCCTAAGTGACTGGGACTATAGACCTGGACCACTATACTGAGCTAGTTTTTCTATTTTTAGTAGAGACAGGGTCTTCGTCTTGTCCAGGTTGGTCTTGAACTCCTGAGCTTCAGTGATCCACCCACCTTGACCTCTCAGAGTGGTAGGATTATAGGCATGAACCACCGAGCCGGCCTTAGTACTTAAATATTGGCACTTACTTAACAATACTATTCCATTGATAATGATGAAAATGCTGTCCATTTTCTCCAAAAAATACTGTAGCAACAAAGTCCTGCTTCTTTTGGTTGAGCACCGGTTCATTTTAGCCACATTCAGTGGATTTTGCCTATAGTGAATGTCACTATGATGTTCTAATGGTGATTTTCTATTTTTCTAATTTCTTCTGCATTTATTAATTAGAATTAGCTTGGAAGGAAGAGTTGTCCCTTCTTCTCATTAATAATGTATCATCCTGGATTTAAGAATATTTATTTCATTCATTAAGCTATGATTCGAGACTACAAGTATCTACTTTGCTGTACACTTCGTTCCAGCTTTGACCATTTTGACCTTCAGAGAGTTTCCTATGCTCTTTTCAGCCAGCCCCTCTTTTATGTATTTTGTCAAGTTATTCCTTGATTTTTAGCAACACAAGATTATTTAGGCTCATATTAGAATTATGTCTATCTTTTCCCTAGAAGTAATTGGTTTCCTGGGAAACCTGACGTTGCCCTCATTGGAGAATATTTAGAAACCAGGGTGTTGCTACCATTATGCTACTACTTCCTGTAGACTTTCATCACAGACAGGGCTAGAAAATAAGTATTTTTCATAGGTACACACACACACACACACATTTGCGTACACATGCATATATATATGTGCTTATATGTATTTAATAATATTGATGTATACAACTCCAACCCAATTGGATGCCATGTGGATTCTTTCTCATCTCATTACTTATAACTTTGCAACTTTTTTCTCTTACAGCAAAAGACCTGTGTCTCATTACCTAAAATAATATACGTATGTAGTTGCTTTATTACACTTTGCTAATCCTCAATTTTGGCAAAAATAAATTTACCTGTCAAAGTACAATGTTGCATACAATTCTTTTGTATTTATTATTCCGTATCCTGTACACACATTGCTTCTTACAGTTGACTTTCTTCTGTTCTTTTCTTCTTCATCACAAGTTCTTTTTTTCCCGATGTCCATAAAGGTGGTTTGTAATTTATGTGTAATGCATTCAGATTCACCTCTCACTTGCTCCAGTCCACCTAGGGTACCAGGCGGTTGTATTGCTCAGTTTTTGGCAGTGAAGAATAAAGATGTTACAAATATTGAATCAATTGAATCAAGCGCATCAATTAAAATTTACTGTCTGTGCTGTAAAGAGCTAAGCGTTTTGAAAAAATGCATAGAGGCCTGCACCCACAGTGACAATGATAGAACTGTACAGCGTACGGGTTCTCTTGGAAGAATTTCTTGTAGATACCTTTTATAGTCAATTCCTGCCTCTACTTTCCAAACACTGACAATAAATAATCTTTCTGTCCATGTTGAATTTGTTGCCATTTCAAGACTATCCCATAAATGAAACCAATCCAATTCTTAGTTTTTGAGATCTGAGTTCTTTCAAGTAAACCATTTTTAAGGTTCATCCATATTATGTGAATCTACTGTTTTTTAGGCATTGCTGATTATTATTCTTTTATATGGATGCATTACAATTGTTCATCAACTGGTTGAGAGCCGTTCATGTTGCTCAGTCTTTGGCAATGTACAATAAAGATGTTATAAATATTGAATCAAAGTTTGCCTAGAAACACATTGCCTTTCTCATGGCTCCCTACCCAGTGGGCATGAAAGTTACTGGGTCATGTGGTCATTGTAGGTTTCTTTTTCTCAGAAATTATCAAACTGATTTCTAAAGTAGCTTATCTAACTTGCATTCTCCCCAAGTAAAATGTACTGGATCATGTAAGAATGTGCTGGCTATTAAATGGCTTTAGATTTTGAGTAAATGGAGAGGCACCAATGCCATGATGATTGGAGTAATATGATATGACTTACTTTTTTTTTTTTTTTTTTTGCAGTTTTGGCCAGGGCTGGGTTTGAACCCACCACCTCCATCATATGGGCTGGCACCCTACTACTTTGAGCCACAGGTGCCACCCATGACTTAACATTTTGAAAAGAGCACAGGATAGTTTCTATCCTGATGGGTTAATAATGAAAATGATTAGTGAATTTACCCAGAAGTACACTCAAAAGATGATCATACATGCAGACATATAAACACACAGTCTCAGTCTCTCTCTCACACATATACAGAAACCAAAAATGATTTCTGTGGCTTTACCTAATTTAAAAATAGAATTTAAAACTGTATGGTTTTAAATTGATATTTTCACTATTATATCTAAATGCTATATGTTCAGTATTATGCAAAATGTTAGTGATAGCATACACACACGCACACAGCCCACATGATTCTTAAAAACCTTAGGATTTTAGAGTGCTTATTGAATAAATAAAAATAGAGATCAGGGATCATAGGATATACATTTTTAAATCTAGAATAGGAATACTATAGCAATTCATGAATTTGTACGTGTATGAGTATGTATTATATAAAACAGGAAAATAATAGTATTTCCCTGAGGGGTTGTTACAAATATACAAGGATACCAAAAATTGTACATGTGTTTTAAGAAAGGATTAAAAAAACTGTAATATTCAATTCACGTTTTCCCTTTGCAATAACAAAAGATACAGGATACAATATACCAGATAACAAATGTTGTTGGTAGATATTATTACAATTTTAATATAGCATTTTTCTTTTTAATACCTGCATGCATGTTAGACATCCTTTATATATTAGTAAGAATCCTTCAGCCAAATACGATTATTGTCCCAAACATATGCACAATGTAATTATCTAATTACATCTTAATTTTTATGATTGTTTTGCAAACTCGGTGAATATTACAATATTGACAAAACATTTGGTTCCAGAGAACTAAACCATGGAGTTAAAACTAAGCTGATTTTTAAAAAAATTTTCTTCCAAGAAATATTAGCAAAACTATTAAATGAAAATCAACAGCGTACTTTCCATTTTATATTCTATTTCTTGTTTTCTATTTTATGTATTCTACACAACAAGTGGCTATTAGGTGCATGCAATTGTGTAGCTGAAGTGGAGGAAAATCACCTGATGTTATATTTTAGTACCGTTATATTTGGTACTTTTTGTTTGTTTGTTTTAATTTCGGGTTAACAGGAGGGTGTATAAGTTTAGGTCACATGGCTTGCCTTTGTAAGGTAAAGTCCCCATTGTAGTTGAGTCCTTCTCCCCAGAAGTGTGCCATATATCTCTTCATTGTACCCGTTATGCGGTAACTTACTGACCCCTCTCCTCTTTCCCTTCTTGAATTGAATTGTGTTTTCTCTTGTAGTTGTCAATCTACTAATTTCAATTTACTATTGAGTCCTTGGGATATTTGATTTTTCATTCTTGGGTACTTTGCTTATGAGAATGTTCTCCAAATCCTTCCAAGAAAATACAAAAGACAGAAAGTTTCCATCTTTTTGAATTTTTGCCCCAAAGACAGAACATTAGTTCATTATTTTTCAGGTTATGGCTGCTTACCAGAGTCATGGCCTTTGGGGTCAGACTTTCTGAATCTTTCTATTGCATGTATCTACCTTGAAAGGAAATCACATGTAAATTATGTTCAAGCAGATAAGCCGGAGCAGTGTGAATACCCATAAATATTGACTGATTAGTGAAAATCTATTTAGTCCTTTATTGGTTTAAAAATGTCTCTATGTCCTTATATCGCTATGTGTTCTCATTTAAAATATTTTCTATTGTCCCATTCTCCATGCTGTATGTTAATTATTATCCCTACCCTGTAACATAGGGATTAAAGAAAGAATAGAGAAAATTGGTTTAGTCTTTCTACAAATACAGATTTTATCTTTTTGCCAGATTTAAGACTATAATCCAACTTTCTTTACTCATCTTCTCTTTAATTCTTATTCTTTTGGTTTATTTTTAAAGAATATTGGAGAACAAAAAGGTATTTTGTAAAATAGAAATGTATTATAGTAAGATATAGTAATCTTATTTATGCATGCATATACACACATAAATTTACTTATAAAAAGATACATATACATATATAAAAATACACAAATAAAAGTGACATGAATACTTCCTATGAAAATTTTATTACATTTTAAAAATTCAAAGTATCAGCAAATATTTTATATATATATATATATATATTTTTTTTTTTTTTTTTCTTTTTGAGAGAGTCTGACTCTGTCACCTGGGCTAGAGTGCCTTGGGCTCAATCTAGCTCACAGCAACCTCAAACTCCTGGGCTCGAGCAATCCACCTGCATCAGCCTCAGAAAAGGATAGGACTATGGGCATGCACCACCACACCCTGCTAATTTTTCTTTTCTTTCTTTCTTTTTTAGAAACAGAGTCTTTGTAACCCTTGGTAGAGTGCTGTGGCATCACAGCTTACAGCAACTCCCAACTCCTGGGCTTAGGAGATTTGCCTTAGCTTCCCAAGTAGCTGGGACTACAGGTGCCCGCCACAACACCCAGCTGTTTTTTTGTTGCAGTTTGGCAGCGGTTGGGTTCAAACCTACCACCCTCGGTATATGGGGCCAGTGCCCTACCCACTGAGCTATAGGCGCCACCCTAATTTTTCTATTTTTAATAGAGATGGGGACTCAAGACCAGCTCAGTCTGGTCTTGAACTCCTGACATCAAGGGATCCTCCTGCCTTGGCCTCCTAGAGTGTTAGAATTATAGGCATGAGTCACCATGCCTACCATACAAATAGTTGAATAATAATATTAAGCAAACATTTTCTACAACAATTCTACTTCTGTGTACAGAGACATAAGACAGAATCTTGAAAATGACTGACAAGTTGTTTTTCCTGTGGCTTCCAACCATGAATCTGTCATGTTTATTCTTGTTCAAAAAGGGTGACAGCAGACGAGAAGAAACTGAATGGCCTTTTAAGAAAATAAAACACATATGATAGATGCCATATGGCTTCCCCCCATATCTGTGTGGAATTCATTTAGAAAAGAATATCAGAAAGACAGTAACAAATTATTTTAAATGGCTTTGTATTTCAAACAAATGTCTAACAAGCATCATTTAGCATTTAAGGACCCAGTAAAATTCAGGGCAAGACATTATAGTCCAGATACAGTCCAGATGTGAAGTAATGATATACAAAATTAAGAAAATAAAATTTTACATTAAGAAAAAATTAAACATATTCAAAAGTGGAGAAACAAGTAAAATATACCAAAGTATGTCCACTGACAAAATGAATAATGTCTCATTTCATAGGCAATCATTGCCTATCTATCCTCCCCTAAATCTAAGTTACTTTGAGTCAAGTCAAAGAATTCATCATTTAATCTTTAAAAATATTCCAACATGAAGCCATCTGTGGTGGCTCATGCCTGTAATCCCAGTATTCTGGGAGGCTGAGGCCAGGAGATCACTTGAACTCAGAGTTCGAGTTTGAGACCACTCTGACCAAGGGTAAGACTCTGTCTCTAAAAAAATAGCTGAGTGTTATGGTGGTGCCTATAAGTCCCAGCTCTTTGGGAGCCCAAGGCAAGAAACTTGAATCCAAGAGTTTAAGATTGCTCTGAGCTATGACGCCATGGCACTCTGCCCATGGCAAGAAAGTGAGACTCTGTCTCAAAAACCCCCAAAACTTCCAGGATGATTCTCTGAAGCATAAATATTATTTTATGCATAGAAATTATAATTATTTAACATAAAAACAATCAGAAATATTGCCATTTAATATGTTATCAAATAGAGGGGAAATCTTGTATGAGGTTGATATTATCTTGATCCTAAAATGAGACCAACACATGGCACACTATTTCTTATAAGTATACAAACAAAAATCCTTAACAAACTATAGTATATAATATGTGTGTGTGTGTGTGTACTGTCTCCAAAAGATGCTTATTCCAGTAGTCCAAGGCTTGTTTAAGTTTAAAAATCAATCAGTATCACCCACTATGTTATTAGGCCACAGAAGAAAAACTGCATGATGATTTTAATGATGTAGAAACCCTCTCAGTGGGAAAGAAAGAAAGCAAGAGAGAAAAAAAGAAAAAAAAAGACAGATAGATTGAAATGTCTTCAATTTGATGAAAAAAGAAAACAAACAAAAAAAAGACCCACATCTTTAATTTTTTTTTTTTTTTTTTTTTTTTTTTTTTATGGCCAGGCCTGGGTTTGAACCCATCACCTCTGGCATATGAAAAATCCTACATCTTTAAAAAGTTCATAGCTAACACTATAGTTAATGGTAAAAGACCTAATGTTGTCCCCTCAGGCTGGAAAGATGGCAAAGATGTTGATTAAAACCATTCTTATTTGAGATAATCCTGATAGCTCTAGTCAGCAAAATAAAATAGAAGGTCCACAGATTTTAAAGAAAATAATAAATACGTTCCCAGTATCAGAGACAAATTTTTCTATGTAAACCATAGAATGTTTTCACTATTTTCGTCATCACACTGGATTGAAAGATTGTTCATAATTCTGTTGGAATATTTCACTATAAATTTATTATAACTTATTTAAGTTATTAAATGTCTGGTTAATGAAGCAATTGTTACAATTGCTTTGAAACCAAATGAGAAGAAAGGTTTTTTTGTATTTTATCACACTAAAGTTTTTGCTATTATATTATTTAACTAAAATGTATATTCGTTTCTATTTTTATCAGTGAGTTTTCAAGTAGCAAACTTTAAAAGACTGTGTATTTATATGTAAAATAATCTATATATAGAGATAATATATATATTGTCACTCAAACCAGTTTTCTCTACCAGATAATTAAAAAAATAAACAACTTTTCCTTTCATATAATGAAATCTCTTTAAATTTTTTGTCATGTTGTGGTAACAAGTTGCAAAGTAGTTTCTTTAAATTATGTTATGATATTCTTTTCACAGATGCTAATAACATTTTGTGCTATTAAATTAAAATTAATTATTATAACTAACCTTTGTCTATATGACCTAATTTGGTGGGGTTGGGGGCAACATCTGTTAAATTTATTTGTCTTCAAGTTACTATTTCAACATTAAAAAGACTTGTTTTCCTACATAGTGGAGAACATTCAGACTGAAATTCAAAATTAATGTTTCCCAGTAAGAAATTGTAGTAATGAATTAAAAAATGTCATTTGTATTTTAATAAAGAGTAGTAACTGATTTGTTCAAAACTTTCTTATTCTCACACTAAATGAATTTCCATAATTTTGGAAAACATGAATATAACCAAGCTAATTGTTGGCAAGTAGAAATGTGATTATGAAGAAAATCACTAAATATCAATTCTAATTTATTAAGTCATAGATTACGTGTGAATTTATATGAATATGTAGACACACATATGTATATAAATGTGTACATGTGATTTTAGTGATGATTGACAAAATATTAAACAATACCTGAGTCATTCATGTCTTTATTATTTTACAATTTTCCAACAAAGTTCAAAATTTTAAGACAGAGATCAAATCAGTCCTGTTTACTCTAGGTTGCTGAAATAACAAAGCACATGGCTCTGGAATCCAGTTAAAAGTTCATCTGTTCCACAGAGCTCTAATCTCATAGATGACCCAATTTGCCATAAGATTTATAATCCAGAGGATGAAAATTTTTAAAAACATTGTCTTTTTTTGTGACTAATAGTTTCAAAGTGGATCCTTTCGATAATAATTTCATTGAAAATTCATGTCACAAGGAAAGAACTCTTCTAATAGAAGAATATTATGTTTTTCTACAGATATTTGTTTTATTAGTTTCTAAGTTTAGCAACATGAATGGCAATATGTATGGGCAATATGTATGCATGTATGTGTGCATATTCTTGTGTGTATGTATATATGTAATATGTAAAACATATGTGTGTCTCTCATATATTACATTGTGTGTGAATTTATACTATCCTAGCTTGTATTGTGTTATATATAACAATAACATATTGCATTTAGAAACATTACATACTGTGTATGAATTTTACCTTTTATTCATGATTTGGTTGGTCAAAAGTACTATCAAATAGTACTGTTTGTGAGATAGTTTTAGCCATTCAATTAAACTTATAATTTTTCCATACTGCATTTATATTGCACTTTCCTCATAGGATTTTAAAAGTTATGGACCACATATAACATGTTAATAATGAAGTGTTTTCATGGAAGGAAACAGAGGGCAAAAATTCTGTTGAAAACTTCTATAGGCTAAATATGAATGTTTGAACTTCATCTTGTACTTTTCACTAAAACATACATATGTGAAATAATACTGATATTTTTTCTATAATTTTTTTCTTTGCAATTCATGTATTTCATCATATTAGATGGTAATCAATAAATTTTGATTGTTTATCTAAAATTATCTATTCTTCAGGTCCAGAAGAGAGATCACCTCACTCCAAGGAGAATGGCTTTTATCAAAAAGTCCCAAAACAACAAGTTCTGATGTAGATGCAGAGAGAAAGGAACACTTATAGACTATTGGTGGGACCACAAACTAGTACAACCTCTATGAAAAGTTGTATGGATTTAACTCAAAGAACTTAAGTAGACCAATTGATAAAGGACTCCCATTGCTGGGTAACAACCAAAGGAAAAAGTCCATTTCTACAAAAGAACACCTGCACTCAAATGTTCTTAAATTATAGCAGAATAATTTATAATGACAAAGATATGGAAACAACCCAACTGCACACCAATACATGAATGAATTAATAAAATGTGGTTATACATACTATGGAGTACTACTAAGTCATACAAAAATGGCAATCTAAAATCTTTTGTGATAACATGGATGGAACTAGGAACCACTCTTCTAAAGTAAACATCACAAGAGTAGAGAAACAAACACATATACTCAATACCAAATTGGAATGAATCAATCAACACTTATCAAAGTAAATCTCAATGACAATCAAGCAGGAGAGAAAGAGGAGGGGATGGATAAATTCACATCTGTTGGGTACAGTGCAAACTGCCTGGGTGAAAGGCACACTAAGAACTTTGACCTCTTTCATCACTGCTGCTTTCTCTGTCCTTGGGCGGGGGGAGAGGGAATCTAATCCATTTTTACACTGCCATTTTCATCACATAAACTTGGATTAACATGTCCTTGATTTTGCTTCCACTTTTGCCAAGCTTAACAATAAATTTAATGTTTACTTGTTGCTCTAATTCAAGCTCCCACACTCTCAGATGGTGCACCAAAACATACAACAACAATAATGAGTGCCACTCAGCAAGACACTCCCACACCTTGACACAAACACAGCTGTGAGATGCTGATATGCCAAGGTTGTGAAAGCTTACTGAGTTGTTTGTACAGTGCTGCCTATGTAAGCACATGGTGGCAAGTACACGAACTTAATTGCCAGGCTTCATATATTGCTTTAATAATACCACAATGGAAATTTCATTAATGATTACATTACTAAAGTATGCATTGATGGTCCAAGGAAAATAAAACAACATATGGTCTTATTTCATGAATGAACAACTGACCATAATGGTGACTGCCATGTACTGAGTATTTAAGAAGTGATTTTAGCAAGCCACCTCGCCCTTGAAGAGAACTTGACCATGGGAAGAATTACAGGTTCAAAATCTCCAAAAGTTCCCTAGGAACATTGTTACCCTCCTGTACACATTGTTACCTGGCTTAACACACTGTAAATTATAAAGAACAAGCATAATTTCTGTGGAGAGATTTTCAAATTCTTTGAAAACCATAATCAAATAATTATTATTTAAGATCAAATAAATCCGTTAAAATATCTCCATGTTTTGAATGCTGGTAAATGTAGTAAGCTAAAAAATGTATATATGCAGTAAGAATTTTTGTTTTCTTTCTTAAATCTTTAAGTCCAACTTTTTTTTTATACAGTCACTTAGGTACTTGCTATATGGCATAAATTTAATGGATGTTTTATATTCTCATTATGAGGAAAGTTGATTTTTCACATTATCGAATTGGAAATCACTCATCTAAAGAGAGATCATCTGTGCATTAGCCAGCGTAACTTTATTTTATTACACTTGATGTACATGAGGGAGTGAAGTGATCATGGTTAGTATCATTAAGCAGATGGCAGCAAATTTTTCCTCTGTTCTTTATAACTCAGAAGGAGTGCCCTTTTTTATTCTACTAGAAAATTAAGTTTAACCTAAAGAATACCTAAGAGTCAATTTCATGGTTTTCCGTTTGACTTACAATGTGAAACATTACTGATAATCATTTCATTAACCAATAAGAACAAGTCAGATGAATCGAAAAATCTCAATAGCCTAAGACAGTCGTAGTGGGAAGGTCACACAAAAACAAAAAACACAACTGAACATATTAAATATTAAACAGTACTGTATCTTTCTAGTAAGTACATAAGCCATCTGTAAATGTTTTTAAGCCTAGAAGATCGCAAGTATATTTTCTTGAAGGGCTACAAGTATATACACTAAGATTACAGTCTGTATATAATTATGATTCCTTTTTATTATTTAATGCATTTTATATCCTCTATTGTGGAATGTTTACATAAATAAAGTATTAAATATTATTCAAAATGTCCATATAATTTTCTAGGTGCTGGGTCTCAGGATAGCTTTTTTGATAACAATGAGTCAACAGTTATAAAACTATTAAAATTTTCTTTAAATTTTTGACAATAAATATTTTTCTATAACTTGTTCATTTCCTATTAGATTATCCTTCTCTTGGTTTACTGATTAATTGGAGTAATTTATAATAGTTCCTTTTGTTTTTCACTTTCTTCTTTAATTAGAACTCATATTTCATGCCTACATTTGCTGATTTCTTTTCATATGACATCATTATCATATTTTAAACTATTAACTGTAAAAACAATAGTTTTAACCCTGTGTCTTTAACTATCTTTAATTTTTAACTTTTTCTTCTGCTTTTATTAATTTTTCTATTGTTCTTTTTCAAAATGTAGTTTGTTTTATAGCTCATTAATTATAATTTTCTTTTTACCCAATATGAACACAATGGCTATAAATTTCCCTCTATATACTAATTTTTCTATTTTCTCTAATTTTTATATGCAGTATCTTCATAGTCTATCAGTAGAAAATATTTTCTATTTTCCATTAAAATTGGTTATGTGAATGGGCAGTTATTGAAAATACTTTGATTAAATTTCTATAAATAAAAGTGTTTACTTTTTTAATATATCTCAGTCTGTATGGGTGAGTGTATATGTGTGTTTCTAGGGAATGCAGATATTATTTAATTATCAGTATTTCTTGAGACTTGTTTATGTAGTTGTAAATTTATATAAACATTACAAAGGCTGAGTGGAATGTATGTATATTAATGTGTTATAATATGTATAGATACACACAAACATACTACTTACATTTATTTTTTTGTTAAAGTCTACTGTATTTATTAATTATTAGTTTTATTTATTATATCATTTTAAAAACAGGCTTGTTAAAATATATCATTATGGCTTTGGAATATTTATATTTTTCTCAATGCTTTTAAGATATTTCTTAATCTTAATACCTTTTGATAAAAACTTTAAAATTCTGGTTGGACTGATACTAGATATGTAATTTTGCCCTATTTTAGTAGTATTTGAAGTTATATTTTAGAATATCCTTCATTTCATAATTAAAAATTTCCAGTAAATTTGAGATGCATTATTACTTTTAAGTATTTATAGCTCTACTTGTTTTTTAAATAGAATTTAATTGGTAAAATCTTCTAGATATGATGAAACAACTACTAACTGAAAGATATAAAGACATTTTTCTATGATGTTTATAAAATGACAAAAACATTAAGGTCAAAATATTGTATAATTATTGTCAATTGATATGGATTACTGTCACTGTATTTAAATGGTTTGATCAGCAAATCGAATACATATATATATTACATTTTCAATTTTTTTTTTTTTTTTGAGACAGAGCCTCAAGCTGTCCCCCTGGGTAGAATGCCCTGGCATTACAGCTCACAGCAACCTCCAACTCCTGGGCTCAAGCGAGTCTCTTGCCTCCGCCTCCCAAGTAGCTGGGACCACAGGCACCCGCCACAATGCCCGGCTATTTTTTAATTGCAGCCGTCATTGTTTGGCGGGTCTGGGCTGGGGATTCAAACCCACCACCTAAGGCTGGCGCCTTAGCCCGTTGAGATATAGGCGCTGAGCCTACATTTTCAAATATTGTTTAACATCTATCATGATCATCTCTCATCTAATATTTTTGAGTTGTGTATATTTTGACTGAAGATTTTATCTATTCTTGTGGCTAAAATTTAAGTTAGCTTTTCTGTTAGTTTCTATAATATCAATTTATTTTACGTATCACTACCTTATTTTCATCTTGTAATTTTATTGAATATATTATAAGCATCGCCTATAAAATAACACAATTCCAAATCTTTGTCAAGTATTTCTATATTACTTGTATATATTGCTTGGGACTGAACACTTGTCAGTGATTTGCTTTCACATGGCAATTATAGAGGAGGCCTTAAAGTTTTATGTTGGGCCGGCACTGTGGGGTGGCTCACGCCTACACTCCTAGCACTCTGGGAGGCTGAAGAGGGAGGATCCTTTGAGCTCAGCAGTTGGAGAACAGCCTGAACAATGGCAAAACTGGTCTCTAAAACTAAAAATGGGGGTAAAAAAAGCTGCACACTGTAGTCGGTGCTTGTAGTCCCAGCTGTTCTGGAGGGGGAGGCAGGAGGATCACTTGAACCCAGGAATTTGAGGTTGCTGTGAGCTATGCTAAGGCCATCATACTCTAGCAGAGAAAGACTGTGGCAAAAAAAAAAAAAAAGGTATGATTTTGACTAAGATTTTTCTAAAATTTGAAAAAAAGAAATAAAGATAAAAATACCAATGAATTTAAAATTTTTTGACATACATAATGTGTAAAGCTCTGAGAGAGAATATATCACATGGGGCTAAGAAATGATGTATTACATATATTTTTAAAACATTCTTTGGTGATTATTTGATTTTATCTTCTCATGTGTATTAAACATGCGGCAAATGCTTCAAGCATACCCTCAAACTTCTGAAATTTAGTGCTAGATAACGTTCAATATGTTACAGCATATTTATTCTTATCCACATTGTTGAAGGATTCACTATACTTAAATGGTTTGATCAACAAATCAAATACGTATATATTATATTTTCAAATATTGTTTAACATCTATTAGGTACTTAGTTTTTTATAAGCATCTGTTGCTTATAACAGAGTTTAGTAGGTACTTGGACATAAAGATTTAAAAACTAGAGGGAATATGCGGTATTAATGTCGGTATTAAGCCAGGCAGGTTACAACACCTGTATTTCAAGCTACTTGGGAGACTGAGAGGGGAGGTTCTTGTGAGTTCTGAGGTTCTGGGCTGTAGTGTGCTACACCCATCCAGTGTCCACAGTAAGTGAGGCATCAACATGATGATCTCCAGGTGGGGGAGACCACCAGGTTGCCTAAGGAGCAGGTGAATGGACCCAGTTCAGAAGCAGAGCACGTCAAAACTCCTATGCTGATCAGTAGCAGGGTCAGCCTGTGAGTGGTCACTGCACTCTGGCCTGGGCAACTACATATTGAGTTGCACTTGTCTTTTAAAAAAAGTAAGTGCAATATGAACATAGTATAAAACATATACATACGGAGAATATTTATGTTTTAAGAAAGATGCTGAGGACAAGTAGAATATTAGCAACAACCAAAAGTGGAATAGAGAGGAAGTAGGAGAATCATTATTTTTCTGTATTCTAAATAGGAGATATTTCCCATTTATAACAGAAAGTTGGTGGTTTAAGAAATTTCTCATACACAGACTTTCTAGTGAAATATCACACAGAGAGGTAGAGGGACAATCGTAACATGCAAAGTAGATTCTGAGAGCACAGGAGTGGGTTAGCAAAGACAGTAACTGAAGGAAAAATATGTAAGTCCAACCCATAAAACATGAGAAGATTTTGTAACAATCCTTTCTACTCTGTACTTATGGGAAAGAACAGATTTGATGGTTAACCTCTAAAGTGGAAACTTCTGTTCTGAATATTAAATGCATTTATCTTTCAATAACATGATGTATAGATTCTTAGTCAACAAGGCATAGCCCAGTTTGCATCAATCTCAGTGGTCTCAGTGTGGCTGGAGGAGGAAGATGGCAAACAAATACATTTGCCCTTTATAATTTGGTAGGAATTGCAGAAAAAGATGGAAATAAAAACTATGGGAATTAATGAAACTTATATAGTCTTTGGAGTGATAGTTGCTTAAAATTATGGAGTAAGACACACTCTTCAAGATTGAGTTTCTTTTTATAAAAAAGATCAGGCTATGGAATCATTGAAACACTTTGTGAGCTTGAAGAACCTTAATTACATGAAATAAAAAAGAACCATTTCTTAATAGGAGACAGAAATTAAACTGTCATTCAAAGAATACTCCTAAGAATAAATTACTAAAAATAATTTAAAATTAGTGTAAAAGTGATAGTATTTATACTAAATAAATGATTCTTAAAGCACAAGAGTCATAAATTTACCTATAAAATTCATAAGTAAATGAATTATATTTTTATATAATTCAGATCAAAGCCCAATACCTATTCATAATAAAAATTATCAGTAAACTAGAAATAAAGATGAACATCCTCAACTTAGCAGAGTTTCTCTAACAATTTCACAGCTACATCACACTTAATGGTGGGAAAGTTCATGCGTTCCCACTAAGATCACAAACAGAGGGGGGAATGTCCCCTTTCTTAAAAGTTGTTAATGTCATACGTGAAATACTATCTAATATAATAGGACAGGAAATAAGGGGAAAGCAATTTGGAAAGACAGACATCAAAGTGTCTTTATTCACAGATGATTCAGTCACTGTTGAACAAAATCCTTAAAAAGTTGAATAAAAGGTGGTGCCCGTAGCTCTGTGGGTAGGGCACCAGGTTTGAACCCAGCCTGGGCCTGCTAAAACAACAATGACTACTGCAACAAGAAAAGTAGCTGGGGGTTGTGGAGGGCACCTGTGTAATTCCAGCTACTGGGAGGCTGAGGCGAGTGTATTGCTTACGCCCAAGGGTTTTAGGCTGCTGTGAGCTGTGACACCCTAGCACTCTACCCAGGGCGACGACAGCTTGAGACTCTCCTACTCAAAAAAAAAAAAAAAAAAAGTTGATTAAAAATACCTGAAATACCCAGACCCAGAGCAAACATATCAAGTGGCTGAATACAAGGTTAATACACACAAGTCAGTAATTTCTCTATATACTAGCAATGAACAAGTGAAATTCAAAATTAATTGGGCTTGTATTTCCTAATTAAACTATGTCTTAAACTAGCTACTTTAATCAAACTGACTCACTTCTTACTTATGTCAGTCTAAGTGATTTATGATTTTTACACCAACAAAGCATGGAACAGAGTGACCCTGCCTGAAGGCAGGACAGCAGAAGCAGGCCCTGTGCAGACCATGCACACAAGTGCCTGGAGGAGCAGGTAGACAGCTGGAAACTGGTGGGGGGAGCCTGGCCCTGCTATCTTGAGAAATGGGAGGAAGAGGACACTCTCACCATGCCAAGAGGCTCTCCCTCACTGAGACAAGGCTTTCCTGCTAATCTCCAGCCTGCCTGACCCCTCATTAGCGGCTGTCTCCAACTCCCAGGATCAACTCTCCCCCACAGAGCAGCTGTGCCACCTCCCAGGCCATGCTGGGGGAGAGATGGAACTTCAGCAATGCATTTCATTACTTTAAAGGGCCAGACCATGGCTGCGGCCCTTACACCCTGCTAGAGAAACCTCAGTATTGGGGTCATAATCTGAATGGGCCCGTGTTCCTGCTGATCCACCCCTCCCCAGCTCTGGTCTCTTCTGACCATCCTCTGCAGTCATTTTCTTAATTTAACTCCTAAACTACTTGTAATAAACAATTGAAAGTTAGTTTCAAGGTTATGAAATCATTATTTCTAGCAATGCAAGCACATCAAGATAGGACTCTCCCCTATATATCCACTTTTCCACCTGCAATTTGGCATAAATGTCACAAAACGAACAAAGATGCAAATGAGGAAGACTACTCAGGCGTACTCAGTTGAAAGAAATCAAAAATGTAAAAACATGGACAATATTCATGTTCATGCATAGAAAGACCCAATATTTACATGATGTCAGTTCTTTGTACTTCAATTTATAGGTACAATTTAATTCTGGTCAAAATCACATCTTGTAAATATTGGCATAAGGATTGTAAAATGTATATGAAGAAGCAAAAGTATCAAAATAGCCAGCATGATTTTGAAGTAGAAGAAAAAGATTAAAGAACTGACACTACCCAAGTTCAAGACTTATTAGTTAGCACATTAATTGAGATGGTGTTATATGGGTGAATACTTAGGCAAATACATCCACAGCACAGAATTAGACCCACAAATACAATCAACTGATGTCTGCCAAAGGAGCAAAGCCATATGATGACCTTGAAAACTGCACATCACCTTTAAAAAAAGTGAATCTAGACATAGACCTTACACCTTTCACAAATTTAATTCAAAATGAAGCACAGACCTAAATGTCAGCAACAAACTATAAAACTCCTAAAAGATTGCACAGGAGAAAATCTAGTGACCTATCTGTCAATGACTTTTAGATATAACACCGAAGGCACCATCCATAAAAAAAAGAATTATTAAACTGAACTTCATTAAAATTAAGTCTGTCTGCTCTATCAAAGACACTGCCAGTGGGATGAAGGTGTCCCAGCCATAGTTTGGAAGAGAATATTTTCAAAAGACGTATCTGATAAAGAATTGTTATCCAAAATATACAAAAGTTCCTTAAAACTAACAAATACAAAAAAAATAAATTGAGCCAAGGATGTCAGTAAAAACCTCAGCCAACATCAGACAATGGCACAGTCACTCTGGAAGGCAGTTTGGCAGTTTCTTACAAAACCAAACATCCTCTTACCACTTGGTTTAGCACTGATGGCCCTTGAAAGGGGTTGAAAACTATGTCCACTCAAATCCTGCACACAGACGTCTATAACAGCTCCATTCATAACTGCCAGGCCCTGGCTTCCCTCCAGTAGGTGAAAAGACCCGCTGTGGTACACTCAAACAATGCAGTATCATTCATCCATTCATTGACACTACGCAAAAGGAAATGAGGTGTGAGGATGTGAAAAGGTGCCGAGGAAACCTAAACGCATAGCAAAAAGGGAAAAAGGCAATCTGTAAAAAGACTCCTCCTAACTATATGACATTCCGGAAAAGGCAAAGGTATAGAAATAGCAAAAATAATAGTAGTTTTCAGGTGTGTGGGGACGTGAGCGAGGATGGGTAGAAAATCCAAGATTTTTAGAACAGGGAAATCACTCTCTATGATACTGTAACAAAAATATCTCAAGAGATTACATCTGTCTAAACTCATAAAATAAACATAACCCCCCAATGTAAACAATGGACTTTGAGTTATAATAACGTTTTGAGTAAGATCATCATTGGTAACAAACATACCTCACAGGTGAGTGCTCATGAGGCAGTATATTCACCTGTGAGGTCAGGCGGCCATGGGAAGTCTTGGTACTTTAGACTTTGATGTGCAGCTGCTTTAGGAAATAAAGTCTATTGAAAATAGTGGAACAAAGTTATGCTGTTGGTGCATAAACAGGAAGTCAAAATCTATTGAAATCCTTCAAACCCTATATACAAAAAATGTCAACATGGTAAAGCCCTAAACAACATTTTTTAAATTTTTTTTGTTTCTCCTATACTAACAAAAGGGTGAATGAAAATAAAAATGTGACCATAATTAAGATTATTTTCCAGTAGCCATGATAGAAATTACTCACCAGAGGCAGTTTTGAAACTATTCAATCTATGAGGATGGGCTCAGTGAACTTGCTTTAATGACACAATAAATTCCTTTTATCCCCTACTCTCTTACAGCCAGCCACACAGGGATGTATAACTTGGACAAATGCGTCTTCACTGTGAGATTTCAGAGTCTCATCAGAGTAACCATGGTTTTATATAAGGCGGAAAACCAGGATGCTCCTGAAACGCCACCAACATCTGAACTCCTTGCTACCATGAAAAATAATTGGCTCTAAAAAAGCCAACATCAATAATTTTGCAACTCTGATAAAAAAGACCACGTCTAACAAGTGCTATCTTTTTTCCTTACTATCAGTAATGGTAATTTTGGTTTCGGCTTTTTATTGTAGTTGTTTAAGTGTCATCTTACTTGATTCCATTTAATATTTTAGCTTCTTTTAATCATCTCATTTGATTCCGTTTAATATTTTAGCTTCTTTTAAGACTTAATTTACATATGTCAAAAATGTTTCGACTATCTTTAAGTATCGAAAATAAAAAAGGCAAACTGGATCTATTACTATAGTAAAGGGAACTACAGTGCCTCAGTACAGTCTCCCTGAGGAGGGTAGAACGCTGATGTTTCTCACAAACATGACAAGCTGTATTGACCGACGTGCAGAATTTTAAGTATTTGGACATCACACATAGAAATTTAGATATTCACTTGAGACTGTTGACGGTTATTTGGCATTGGGAAATATATATAGGTGAAAGATTAGTGATGGTTCATTTTAGATTTGCTGAAAATTTTAAAGCCAATCAATTTGTTGATTTTTTGCATTGAATAGAAATCACACTTTCAATAAAAAGCTGTCACTTTCTTGACTTACATGGTGTGTCCTGAAAATCTTGAATCTTTTCCCAGTGATTGCAAAGGATTTGGAACAACCTCTACTCAGAGGCCAGTGACACTAGGATATGGAGCCCAAGTAAGTGATCATCAACAGATGAGTGGATAAAAATGTGTGTGTGTCTGTGTGTGTGCGTGTGTGTGTACACAATGGAGTCCTACTTAGCCATAAAAAAAGACATAAATCATTTTTGCAACAGTTGGGATGAAACTAGAGAGCACTATCTTATGTGAAGTATTGGATGTATAAACACGTACCACACATTCTCTGTCACTTATTAGTGGGAGCCGAATGAAGGGTATACATGGTAATAAAGTGGCTAATGGACGGTGAGGTCTAAGAAAGCGTAAGGGAAGGTGGGGGGTACAGGATAAAAGTCCACCCGTCAGGATCCATGTACACTATTCTTATGAAGTGCACCCTAGGAGCCCTGACTTTAGCACTAATCCATTTATCCATATAACAAAAAAAATGCTTATACCCCTAAATCTATTGAAATTTTAAAAATCCGTAAGTAAGAGTTTTAAAATGGCAATACACCAAAGCAAAGGGGGTTCTTGCCTGGACTGCAAGACAGTGGTATGTTGTCATGAACTACAATGCGGTATTAGGAAATCTAGCAATATAATTTGTACTTTAAGAGATTAAAATTTAAAAAGTCAACTGATTTTCTCCATATATACTGATGTTCTATTGGTTAAAAAGTCAATATCTTGTTTTTAATTTTTAGTAAAATTATAACAAATATTTCTTTAACACTTAATATGTATATACGTACAACAAAATCTACTGTATAATAGACTGAGTGTTATTTTCACACCATATTTTAACAATGACTGGATTTATCGAACAGCATAAATCAGACATAGTCATGTCTCCTACTGGTTACAGTAGGAGAATAACGGCTCCAAAATGATCCATGATCTAACTATGGGATCAAGTGTCCTTGTGAGGGTAGGTACATGGCAGGAGAATTTAGGTGGAAATGGAAATAAGATTTCCATTTTGTTAGTCTTAAAATAATGTTATTCTAGATTATCTTGCTGGGTCCAGCAATGATAAGGGTTTTTAAATGTGAAAAGAGGCAGAAGAGTTAAGTACCAGAGAGATACCATGAAAGAAAAGTCCACTGGCCATTGCTGCTTTGAGCAAGGCAGGGAACGATGCGCTGAGAGATACTGGAGCTTCTAGAAGTTACAAAAGGCAAAAAGATGGATTTTTTCTTCCACAAGTCCCCAAAAAGGAACACACATATTCCAACATGTTATATATTTTTAGCCCCCCACAGAGAACATTTTGGATGACTGACCTCCAGAACTGTAAGATAAATTTATTTTGTTTATTTAAGCCAATACATTTATGGACACTTTTTTATTGCAGCAATAGGAAACTATTAAAGTGAATAAAAATTTAAAAACAGTTGTAAATGTTTAGTTACCTACAGGTATTACATATACAAGTTTGTGGTATATAACTGGAAAATCTGAACATGTTGGAAATTTTACAAAAAATCAACTATTTACCAATGAGGCTAGAGATAATTGATATATAAAAGTAATTGTTTTTTTCTGTTTAGAAAAAATATAGAAACATAATTGCACTTAAAAGAACAACCCCAGGAAAAAATGGGCACGAACTTGAAACATGTATGTAAAAACTTTAAAGATTGACAAATACTTCATAGAGCCTTAAAGAAATGAAAATGCAAATAGATAAAATTTAATTCACATGTATTAATTAGTTCTTTATATTAATCAGGATATGATCTCTAATCCAAAAAATTACAAAGCGAATTTGTAAATAAGCAATCAAAGTAAGAACGCACAATTTAACATGTGACTCTGAGAAAAGAAGGATGAGGTGACACGAGATTTTTAAAAATCTTAGAAATAGGGGTGGCACCTGTGGCTCAGAAGGATAGGGCGCTGGTCCCATATGCCAGAGGTGGCGAGTTCAAACCCAGCCCCAGCCAAAAAAAAAAAAAAATTAGAAATAATTTAAATATAAAATCTTGCTGCTTTTAAAGAATCAAGTCTATATAGGAGTCAGCCTATAAAACCAATAAGAGCACAAGCTATAATCAATTCAAAATCTTTCAAACCCAGGCACAGTGGTCTTGCTTTTTATTGTTTATCCCTGAGAGTAAAGATTCTATCAGTTTTAATTTTCGATAAAGTAAATCATTTGACATTATTAGTAAGAATGATATTTAAGATTTTTTTAAATATAAAATAAGCCCTATTTCATTTTAGTCCAAAAAAAATAATTAAGGCTCTTTGTAAAGACCACCATTCAAAAATTTTAAAGACTTGTATGTCAATTTCTAATATTCTTTTACTGGGGAATTTCTTTCTTTCTTTCTTTTTTTTTTTTTGCCATTCACGTATCACTCATGTCTTCATAACTTGTTATTTTATACCTTTTGTTAATAGGAGCATTTGATATATCATGGAGAAAAAGTACAATATAAAACTTAAAGGAACTCCCAAGATACATATATATGTGTATATATATATGTGTGTGTATATATATATAATATTATATAAATTTCTCTTTTTAATGTAAGGTAGCAATATAACGTTTTGTCTTTCACCTTGTAAGTTCAGGGAATAGTTAGTCCTGGACACATGTATGTTACCAATATTTTACTTTATAAAGCTTTAGAAACAAGCTGATGACTCACCAGTAGAATACAAACATGATATTATTTTAATATCTTCAAATAATCTGAGGCTGTGTGTTATATAGTTTAGTATCAACACTAAGTTGTGCCTTCTACTCTTGGATTGTCTGTATGCCAAAGATCATTAAGTTAGCTAGAATGAAGTAGATTCCTTAATTACTATGAAGTTCTACATTATTCATGCTATAGAATAACTTGCATTTTAAAAATACATTTGCACATTTTACATATCATGCCATATGGTTGCCTTTGAGTTTTCTGTACAGATCATTTTTGTTAATATGAAATAAAACTCACAGGCTTGAAACATACTGTTCTTAAATGAAGCAAACTGATATAACCTAAAAAAGTAAATAAATAAAAACAAAATCTTAGAAATCCATTATATAATTTATACAAAGTGGCCCTGTAGACACGACAGAGTAATGCAACCAATATTACAGAACTCAGAAGTCAGCTCAGATGTGGAAAATAATGCACAATAGATCTTTATAATGGCACATGGCTTGATGTATTGTCAACAGAATAAAAATCTACTTTTCATAATCTAATTTCAGAATCAACCTTATTAAAGCATCAACTCGACATGAGTAATATAGAAATTGAGTTTCACAATGGCAATCTATTGTATCACATACAGTAATTTTAAATAATTTCAGCAGATGTAATGTTGAAACTTAAATATTGGCTGGAAAACATTTCTTTAAACACTCATTAGTCCAGAAACTTGTCTTGTGGGGCAATTTAAGACATTCTGGTAATTATCATTTTCCAGATTAGGTTTCAATGATAGCTAGGTTCTTTCCAAATCCTGTCAATACTAATTAACATTTAATTGGCTAGTGACACATTTGTGGGGGCAAAGTTCTTGTTCAAAAATAATGTAATCAGAATCTTTTAGCCTTTTCTACTTTATGAATTATACGATTTGCATAATTTGAAAACAGCTGTGAAGATGATGCTGTAAGGACCTTAATCAGCTGTGAAACTATTGTGCTGCGTCTCCTGTGCAGGACCATTAAGATGTAAAAAGCATTCAGACGCTTCAATAAATATTCACCTGAATTACCTTAAACATTTATTTCATTATTATTGACTTGCAATTGATTTACAACTTGTTCACATATAATCTGTCTCTTCCACTAACATCTGCAGTGATATCATTCTGGGTATAGCTGAGAAGAAACATTCAGAGAAGAGCAATTAAACTACAGAGGGAATACATTTGATAGGAACATAATAGTTATTAGTGAATTATTCAGTAAAACTTGTTCTTCCCATAAGATCTGCTGTTAAGCTCTGTAGTATAATTTCCATCTGAAAAACATGATGATCTTAATGACTCAGATCTTAAAGTCTTATATTCTCCTCAGGTGGGCAGGTTAATTTTCTAAGCAATTAGTTAATTGCAAAAAACTTCTGTTATTGCTACCCACTTTAAAAAGGAGTATTATGCTTCCCTTGTATTTTATATACAATTTTACTGAAAAGGCCATAACTTCTAGTGTATTTCCTGCCTCTGAACAATGCTTTAACTATTAATGAATTGCTCAGTTCATAAAGATGAAATATAATTGTTCATATAGTAAATCTTATATATTTTTCTTAGGTCATGTCTATATATTTAGACCTAATATCCATTACAAAGCAATATAAATAATTTTATTTCTAAAGCAATTTCCTCTTCCATACTATAATATGGAAGGAAATGTAACAATAATAAAAAAAACTTTTATCTGGACCAAATTAGAAGGTACACCATGTACTAACACAACACATAGTTACTGAGCAATTAATTGTCGAATCTAAATGTTACCGTGTATTGTCTATTCTTGGTTCTCATTGGCAAAGTACTGCTCTCAGTGTTATTTCCCATTATTTTGTACTACTTTAAATCTTACATTGCCATCCAAGACGATTTTATTTCTGGGTTCTCCATTCTGTTCTATTATATCTACATGTCTATCTGATACCAGTTCCCTGCTGCTTGGATTGCTATTGCCTAGTGATATAATTTAAAGTCAGGTACTGTGATGCCTCTAGATTTGTTCCTTTTTGCTTAGTTTTTATGTACAGAATCACTTTGGCTATTCAGACCTTTTTTAACTATATGAATTTTAGGATTTTTTTTCCAATTCTATGAAAATTGATGTTGCTACTTTGATAAGAATTTCACTGAATCCATAGACTGCAGAAAGAACACCCCATTCAATAAACAGCAGTAGGAACATTGGCTAGTCACAAGGAGAACAATAAAGCTGCATCCATATCTCTCACCATATACAACAAATAACGCAAGATGAGTTAAAGACTTAAATGGAAGACCTAAATCCATATCGACTTCTGAAAGAAAATCCAGGACAAACTCTTCTGGACATTGGCCTAGGCAAAGAATTTACAACTAAGAACCTACAAACGAATACAGCAAAAAAACAAAAATAAACAAATGGAATTTAATTAACTAAAAAGTATCTATGTGGCAAAACAAATCATCAACAAATAAAAAACTTAGCCAAAGGTAGAATATATTAGCAAACCATGCATCTGACAAAGGACTAATATCCAGAATTTACAAGGAACTCAACAAAAATAAATCACTCCACTATGATTGAAATGCAAATTAAAACCCCAGGGAACTACCTTTTCCTCCAGTCAGAATGGCCATTACTTAAAAGTCAAAAACCAGACCTGGGGGTGGCTCTCATCTCAAGCACTGTGGGAGGCCCAGATGGGTGGATTGCTTGAACTCAAGAGTTAGAGACCAGCCTGAGCAAGAGCAAGAGCCTGTCTCTACTAAAAATGGAAAAGCTAGCCAGGTGTGATGGCACCTGCAGCCCCGTCTACTTAGGAAGCTGAGGTAAGAGGACCAAGAGTTTTAGGTTGCTGGGAACTATTATGACAACAGGGCATTCAACCCCAGGGCCACAGAGTAACATTCTGCTGAAAAAGAGAGTGAAAGAGAGAGAGAGAGAGGAGAGAGAGAGAGAGAAAAGAAACAAAAGACAAAAAACAATAGATGCTGAGAGAATGCAGAAAAAGGGGAATGTAAATTAACACAAGCTCAATCATAGAAAAAAGGTAAGGAAAATTCTCCGTGAACAAAAAAAGATATACCAGTTGATCCAGCAAAGGATGGCAGGACAAAGATGGAGAAATAACCCAAGTGCCCACCAACACCTGAATGCATTAATAAAACGTGGTATACGTACACCTTAGAGTACTAATCAGCCGTAAAAACATGCCCATCTTGTATCTTTTGTGACAAGCTCAGTGGAACTGGAGACCATTCTTCAAAAAATAAAAGACAAACACAAGTGCTCAGTACTAAATTGGAACTAATCGAACTTACATGCACATATCGAAATAAAACTCAACAAAATAAAGCAGATGGAGGGGTGGGGTGGGGAGAAGGAGATTGGTAAATTCACACCCAGCCAGTACAATGCACACTATCTGGGCAAAGGCATGCTTATAACTTTGACTCCATCTATACAAGGCAACTATGTAACCAAAACTTTTGTGCCACATAATAATCTGAAATTCGTTTAAAAAAGATCTTAAAGATAAAAGAACAGAATAAAAGTAAATGAATTGTGGCTATGTGAAGATTGCATAAAATATTGTCAGCTTCTCTCATGTAACAAGCAGCTGTACAAAAATAATGTTAACCAAACTTTGACTTTATCATTTTAGAGTGTATAATTGTTATATACACTGTGTTTATTGCACTTTTTGCAATCGACGTATATAATTATAATTGCCAAGAATTCCAGTTACAAGTTACCCAGGTTATTTTCCTCCTGTGCCTTGTACTCTAATTTAGAAACACAGAAAACACATAAGCAAAATATTAAATATTTCAGACAGTGATAAATTGTATGATGGAGGCAAAAAAGACTGTAAGTACAGAGATTCACTTTTCTGGGATGTTCCGTTGTGCATATGTCAAAACGGCTATTTTGTTTACAAAGCTAAAATTAGATTCTATAAAGGCCCAAAGCTGGAGGGGTTTCAGTGGGCTGCAGAAGAATGAGAGGTGCTGTTCAGGAAGGAAGCAAAGTTGCAGAAGTGATTGGTGTTTACCGAGTGTGTCTGAGAATACGGCTCACCAAGCTAACAAACACACAAGAAGGGGAGAGGCACACCATGTGTTGTTTTCATTTATACAATGTCCTATTTCAGTTTATAAAAATTACAATTTAAATTTGTTTCTTCTAACTAAAAATTCAAGTATGACAAGTAACCTTTTACTGACAACCAGTATTTCATATCAAAGATATCCTATTGTTGTCATCTGACTGAAACGTCAAATTAATTATTTGTATAGTTAGAAGGGCTGGGAGAAAACTATCTGTGTGCTTACATTGTTGGATTGTGCTTCAGGAAGTATTAATCACATTTACCTGAAGGAAGTTTCTAGATTGCCTGCAAAGACTGAAAGGTATTATCCCCAAAACTAACATTTTTAAAAATTTTACTCCCTTTCTTTTTTTAAACAAATGTAAGGCAATATGCAAATCTATTATATTCTGAACTGGCTAAACCAATGTTCTGTGGAAGGATTTTAAATGCCAAAGATTAAACAAACCTCAGATTTCAAGATGTTAATAAACAAGTTTTTGATAGTCTAACCAAATTTCCATACATATCTCTTTTTATCACATGTTTGATCAGTGGTCTAGAAAATCTTGTTCTATAAATCCAGATGTTGTAATTAGGCCATCAAATAAATACTTGTACAAGATGTCAAAGAAGAAACTAGAATCTATATCTTATGCAGGAATACTTCACAAGTGTGTACTTGTGTGATTCTTAATTCCTTGAGTATCTTAAATACTTTTGGTAAACATTACTAACTCATAATTATTAAAATGGTTTTATATATAAAAACGTTTGCTGTTTTAAGAAAATTTTAAAGAATATATACATTGGTCATAAATAAATTCTTATTTCAAATAGTCAGAGTTATTTGCTATTTAAAATTCCCAGTTCAAAAAATGCTCATCATCTTTAATAATCAGACACATGCAAATCAAAACCACTCTGCAACACCATCTAACTCCAGTGCCATAAGTCCACGTTACAGAGTCCCAAAGTCGCAGGTGCTGGCTAGAGTGGATGTGGAGAGAAGAGAACACTTCCACACTGCTTAGGGGACTGCAAACTATTACAACCCTTATGGAAAGAAGTATAGCGAATTCTTTTCTTGTCTTTTTCTTTTTCTTTTCTTATTTTTTTTTTTTGAGACACAGTCTAACTTTCTTGTCCCAAGTAGAGTATCATGGCATCATAGCTCACAGCAACCTCAAACTCTAGGGTTCAAGCCATCTTCTTCCCTCAGCCTCCCAAGTAGTTGTGACTACAGGTACTCACCACAAAGCCCAGCTATTTTTCTTTTTTTTTTTTAGAGATGGGGTCATGCTCTTCCTCAAGCTGGTCAGTATAGACAATTCTTATAGAACTAAGCATTGACCTTCCTTTTAATCCTGCAGTTCCATTTCTAGGCCTTTGCCCAGAACAAAAATCATTTACCACAAATAAACTTGTAACACAATGTTTACTTAAGTTCAATTCACAATTTCCAAGTTGTGGAAGCAACCGAGATGCCCATCAACCCAAGAATGGATTAACTGTGGCATATGTGTACCGTGGAGGACTATTCAGCCATAAGAAAAGGTGGAGACTTTGCATATTTTGTGTTTACCTGGAAGGAGTTGAAACACATTCTTCTTAGTAAAGACTCTCAAGAATGGGAAAAAATAATCCAATGTACTCAATACTAATATGAAACCAATATTTAAACAATTACATGCCCATATGAATGATAAAACACAAATATAGTCAAGAAAGGGGGAAGGGAAAGGACAGGTAGCGATTGGCCGAATCTCACCAATGTATAATGGGAGGGTGTTCAGCACGCCCTCTGAGTGAAGGGCTCAACTATAACTTAAGCTTTACCTTAGAAGTGAGAACAATGTCGCCTAAAAATTTGTGCTATCATATTAATTGAAATAAAATAAGTAAATAAATAAAATTCCCAATTCAAATAAGAAAGAAGGAATTAATACATGCTTCATTTACTTTATTCACCAGTTTTCAAGGTAATTATTTCATTCTTTCATTCTTTAATGGACCCATTGAGTGTGTGTGTGTGAAGTATTAACTTAAGAATTTAAATCTTCTGCTTTCCATTTGCCTGGAATAGATGACCATCCCTTCACCCTGAGTCTATATTTGTCCTTTGAGGTAAAATGGGATTTCTTGTATGCAGCAGATATCTGGCCTGAGTTTTTGTATCCAGTCAACCAGCCTGTGCCTCTTTAGAAGGTAGGTTAAGCCAAATGACATGAAGGCTATGTTAACCAGTTGGATGAAAGTATTTCAACCTGTATATAGAAACAACACACTGTACCCCATAGTATTAATGTACAAAACTATGAATTAAAAACAAAGAATTTAAATTTTTGTGATGATGTTGATCCATTGTAACCTCTGCATCTCACAGCTCCTTTTATTCCATCTTCATGGGGGGAGCACTTTCAGGCAGTGTCTTAACAGTTTGAGAAGAATCCAGACATTGTTTTGTGCTCTTGTTTTACAATATCTATACATTTATTTAATATCACCAGTTCTTATATTTACGTTTCTTAAATCACTTTAACATTTTGACAGATTTCTCAGGGATCATCAATGTAAGCATAACTTCCCAAGTTCAGTTCTTCCATGGATTCTGCCTCTCCATATCTGGACAACATACAGTCAGTCCTTTACATCTGGGCTTAACCATCCGTACATGGTTGGTTATGTTTGGATGCCATTTTTACAAGTTTATAATGGTATGCATGGTATGGTATGATATGGTGTGTAGGTTGAACATGTGCAGACTTTTAGTCACTATTCCCTATATAATACATTATAACAACTATATTCACAGTAATTTACATTGCATTACATGGTATAAGTAATCTAGAAATAATTTGACACATATGGGAGGATATGTACGTGTTACCTGAAAATTCTAGGTCATTTTATATATAAGGGACTGGGCACCACTGGAATTTGAAATCAGAGGGAATTCTGGACTCAGTCTTTCATAGAGACCAAGGGAGAATTGTATTGCGTGTTTATAACTTTTTCTCTTTAATGTTTACTTAAAAGGCAATGTATCCTTCAAGTAAATCATTGACTCACATTTTTATCTAGCACAGAATAATATTCTTAAAAAATCTGATAGGGATGCTCAGCCCCCTCACCATACGATGTCCTGCCACCTTGGAACTCTGAAAGAGTCCCCGACAGCAAGAGTCCTCTCACCAACTATGGCCCCTTGACCTTGAACTTCTCAACCTCCATAATAAAAGAAATAAATTCCTTATCTTTATAAATTAAAAAAAATCTGATGGGGAGCCAACTTTTTATCTTTGATAAGAACTTGATCATTTAGTCTAGAAATGCAAATTATTTTTTTTGCATTTGATTTTTTATCTGTCATTTAAATTTTAATAAAAGTTCTGTAGTATCTATACATAGCACACTAAAATGCAGCATCATATTTTTATATATAATTCAAATATAATTCAAATAGTTTTTAAAATTTAGGAGTGCTTTCAAAATTACAGTTTGGGGTATTTGTTCTATTTTATCTTTTTCAGTTTTCTACACTTTGAAAATAATCACTGTTCTTCAATGTCTTTTCCCCTTAATGCTTCATCTTAGTTTTTTTTTTTTTTTTTACTGATAATTGTTTTTAAAATTTACACTTCTTTTCTGGATTCTTTAACTTTATGTCAGAGTTCTACTATAGCCTTTGTTTTAGGTGTTTACTAAGATACCCATCAAAAATAACCCATTTTCTGACAGCAAAGCTTCATTTGAATAAATACTACTCTGAAATCACCTATCATGAACCTCCACCCAGTCGTAAGACTTTTGTATCATGTACTTGCTGAAGCGCCCAGGGTCCCCGTGGGGCATGGACTTCCTCACTGTAATGAGCCATAAACAAACTGTTCCACTACAGGTCCACGCCGGGTGATTTTTGGTTAAAAGGCGTTGCCACTGAGGATCCCAGTAAGTTTCTTGGTCCCTGTTTTTATAGCAAAATATGAGTTATGATGTCAACACATTTCTGATGTTTATTTAAAAGTAAAATTGGTTTTCTTGATCTTTTAGGAGGGACTATAGTTCTTTACATCTTTTGTATTAACCTGGATGGAGGTGGAACACATTCTTCTTAGTAAAGTATCACAAGAATGGAGAAGCAAAGGATATATTTTTAAAACTTCAAGCAGCTTCCTGTTCTGTTTTTGGATAGTGCTCAAAAATGTTGTGGTTTGTATTCTGAGAGTTCTTTTTCCTTTTCTTTTCTTTTTAATAATATGGGCACATAATAGTTGTGTACCTTTAGTTGATACTTTATCTTTGTATTCTGAGAGTTCTTTTTTCTTTTCTTTTTAATGATATAGACACATAATAGTTGTATATCTTTATAGGATACGGGTGGTGTTTGCATATAGGCATACGATGTGAATTAATGAAATCATGAAATTGGGGTATCCATCACCTTTAAGCATTTAACATTTCCTTGTGTTAGGAAGATTCCAATTCTACTCCTATTTAAAAGTGGACCTTAACTTGGTCTTTCCTATTTTCCCATGACTCATTTTTATCTAGATTTACTTCTTTCTTTATACATAGTACCTTTATTATTCTCAATTTTGTGTCTACTCCCAGGAGTTCACCTTATACTGTGACTATATTTCTGAAAGAGCCAATCGGGCTTATGAAAATTCATAGCTCAGAAACTCTCAGGCATCTTGCTGTGTGAAAGCCAGATGCTGGAACTCCCCTATTCTGTCTCAGAATAAATATTTCACTATCAAATTTTCTGAACTTGCTTCCTTTTCTTATTTTGTCAAACTATCTTATTATCAAGTTTTAAGAAATATTGAATGATTTGTATCTGCCAAGATAATGATATAAATATTTTGCCTTTGGCTGTCAACTTTATGACAGGTAACAGGTTTTGAAACATCACTCTGTGCCTGTAGATATCCTTTGTTTATAACATGTCATTATTATTATTATTATGGTGATGATGATGATGTATCAACAGGATTATTTGATGGTGTTTCCATAGACTTTTTCTGTCTGCATGTGAGAAGGACTGGTGTGTGAAATTTATCCCTCTATTGTCCTGGTCAGGATTTGTGGTCACACCTGTGTTCGACCCATCCAAGGTATCAGGGACAGATATTCCACATTTCCTTCTATCCTCTGAAAAGACTGCTATGTTCTCTTAAGACTTGGAAACTGTAAATTCATATTTAAGTTACGTAAACCTATTTTTCTTCATAAGAAGATTTTTGTGGACTTGATATATTCCAATGATATAGTATCTTTCCAATTCTTTTCTGTATATTATGGAAATTGGTTTTTTAAAGAAATTCAACCATTTCACATAAGTTATTGAATTTATCATCATAAAGTGTTGCATACTGCTCCTTTCTGTTTTAGTGTTTGTAAATAACATACTAAGTAAAATTTGGATGAAGGAAAATGCACCCCTTATAAGTGACAGTCCAGGGAGTTTTGGTAAATCAATGCTCCTGTAGATTCCAAGTAGAAAACTTTACCATTGACCTGTTTTCATTTTTAAAGACTATCTTCATTCATACCTTGCCTCAAGCAACTCTGATCTGCTTTCTGTTATAAGAAATTAGACTTAACTTTCCTAGTGTTTAACAAATATTTTATCATTGAGTAAATCTTCTTTTGCACATACCTGATTTTACTCAGCGTGCTTTTGAAGTTTACATGAACTGCTACCTTCATACCATCAGTTCATAACACTTCTGAGCACTATTCTTTCACATGCATAAGCTGTAATACGTGTACTCATTTACCTGGTGGTGGCCAATTGGATTATTTACAGTTTTTGATGCTATGATCAAAACATCTATAAACATTCAATTAGCAGCCTTTCTGTGAATAAATATTGCATTTCTCTTATATAAATGCATAAAAATGCAGTCTACAGGCCACATTATAAGGGTGATATTTAAGTTTATCAGACCTCACAAATGGTTTTCCAAAGTGATTATACAATTTTACTTACATTTATACCTTCAAATTATGAGAGTTCCAGTTGCACAATATTCTTTTCTTAATGTAAATTTCATGAAACAGGCTGCTCATGCTATCAGATCTGCTCTGCTGTTATCCGTTCTTTGTATCTTTATTTCATTAGCCACTAACAGTGGAGTATGAAAGTTTCCCGTTATCTTTTTGTATATGTATGTGCATATATGTATGTATACATAAACCTATTCATATGTTTATATGTGTATATATTTATAATGATTTTTATTGCCAAATACTCTAGTCATTAATTTTTCCCTTAAAATGTACTCTTACTTGTATTAGTATAGTGGCATAGCCAGTAAATGGCTAAAATTTATAAAGCTGGCTTGGCGCCTGTGGCTCAAGTGGCTAAGGTGCCAGCCACATATACCTAAGGTGGCGGGTTTGAATCCAGCCCAACCTGCCAAAACAACAATGACGGCTGCAACCAAAAAAAAAGAAAAAAAAATTTCCCGGCTCTGTGGCAGGCACCTGTGGTCCCAGCTTCTTGGGAGGCAGAGGCAGGAGACTCGCCTGAGCCCAGGAGTTGGAGGTTGCTGTGAGCTGTGATGCCACAGCACTCTACCCAGGGGGATAGCTTGAGGCTTTGTTTAAAAAAAAATTAAAATAAAATAAAATTTATAAAGCTAATGACACAAAGCTATGGTGAGGAACAACTGAAATTTTTATTTATGGTTTGTGGATATGATAAATTATATAACCAGTTTGAAATGCAATCTTCCAGCTTCTTACAGAATTAAACACAAAGTTCCCAGCAATTATACTTAGGTATTTATACAAGAGAAGTGAAAACATATATCCACAATAAAGACCTTTTCTAGAATAGTCACTGACAAATTATTTATAGTTGCCCCAAACTGGGAATAACACAAATGCCCATCAACTAGTAAATAAATGAACAAATGACGGCATTTCCACGCAGTGGTATACTCTTCAACAATGATAGAATATGAACACGAGCAGCAGTGAATCACAGCAGCAAGAATATAGACAAAAGAAAACACACAGAAAACAGCACACTATAAATTCCATTTATAAGAAATAACATAAAATGCAAACTATAGTGAAAGAAAGCAGGCCAGCACGTGTCATGGGTTATGTGGAAGAAGGGTCTGTTTGCCAAAAGGCAGAGGGAAACTTTGTGGGTTAACAGACATGAGGGACATAATGTAGTTATATGACAGTACTTTCACCAAAATTGTTCACATAACGCAGTGGTTATGTGATGATACTCTTGTCAAAACTTATCAAATTGTACATATACTATTGCTGAAAAAAGCAGAAACATTTTTTAAAATTGTGAAGGTTCGAGGGATCTGTAGCATCAAAATATATAGTATGTATTGTCATATATATTACAGAAACTGTTTTAACCAAGACCTAACCCTAACTAATTGCATTTTGTGTAGGATAGTAAAGTGATGTTTGTTGAGGTTACAGAAGTAACACTACAAAATGTATCCTCTGGGTCCTTCACAGACAAACCATTTCATGAAAGTTCAGAGTAACACATGCAAACTAACAAGACAACATTGAGATGCTTGATTTTAGAAAATTCCAAATTGCTATCATAAAGACAATTTTTATGTTTTATGATGAAAAATGACCATAAAATCCTTCATCCTCACTCACCGTAGGCCACATCATTTTTACACACCTTTATACAATCATAAAAATTGTTTTAATTGTTTTCTGAATACAAGTGTCTATAGTATGTTACAACATAAGTATATTTTCAAGAAGAAAAAGCAATTGCTGTTATTAAGTCGAGGTGGCATTTAACAAGGATTATGAATATTCTGATGCTTTACGAATCAAAGTTGGCTTTAAAAGGAGTAGCTAAAATTGTATGAAGAATTATATCAATTATTTTAGGATTTTGTTGTCAAATTTGTTTGTATTTCACCTGTAAAACTTCTAATAGCTGTGCATTTAAAATGTTCAATACAGAATTTTTTTAAGCTTGCATTTGTGTTTTACTTGTCACATTTTTTTTAAATTTCAGAATATTAGGGGTAACGTCTTTTATTTACTTACTTTGTTTTCTGTACAGACTGAATTAAAGATGTAAGCATGACCTTACCCAGACAGTGTACACTGCACACAATAGCTGGAATTGGCTCCTCCTCTCCCCTCACCTTCCCCCTTTCTCCACCTTGATTTTCACTGATATTTATTTCCAAATGTGGACTTAAGTGTTGATGAATTAGTTATAACTTGGCATTGAGGACATGTGTCCATATATCCATTTTTGTGATGTTTCACTTAGAAGAATAGTTTCTAGATCCATCCAGGTTTTCACAAAACACACTTGATTCATTTTTTTTTAAATGACTGAGTATCACTCCATAGTATGAATATAACAAAAGATATTTTATTAATCCATCCACGTGTTGATGGGCACTTGGTCTTTTTCCAGGTCTTTCTGATTGTGAATTGTGCCATAAACAATCAATAGCAGTTGTCCTTTTAATAAAATGACCTTTTTCCTCTTGGGTATAGATTCAGCAGTGGGATCACTGGATCAAATGATAGGTTAACTTTAACTTCTTTGAGGACTATCCAGACAATTTTTCACAGAGGTTGTTCTAGTTAGCAGTCCCCCAAGCCTGTGAGTTCCTTTCTCTGTGTATCTAAGATACCTCTGTTATTTGGGGACTTTTTAACACAAGCCATTGTCACTGAACTTAGAGGACATCTCATTGTGGTTTGATTTCCATTATTAATAATTAGGAATGTTGAGCATTTTTCATGAGTTTGTTAGCCATTAGCTTATTCTCACTTGAAAAGTTTCTGGGCTCAGCGCCTATAGCTCAACCGGCTAAGGCGCCAGCCACGTACACCTAAGGTGGCGGGTTCGAATCCCCAGCCCGGGCCCACCAAACAACAATGACGGCTGCAACCAAATAAAAAAATAGCCAGGCGTTGTGGCGGGCGCCTGTGGTCCCAGCTACTTGGGAGGCAGAGGCAGGAGACTCGCTAGAGCCCAGGAGTTGGAGGTTGCTGTGAATTGTAATGCCACGGCACTCTACCCAGGGGGACAGCTTGAGGCTCTGTCTCAAAAAAAAAAAAAAAGAATAACTGTGTCCTATTCATAAATTTTATGTCTGAAATTATGTCAAAGGTGGTTGCTTAAAGTTTTCCTTTAGTGGGGAGCAATAGAAAGATAGCTGAGTAACAGACAGGTAGAGCATCAGATCTATTGATCTTTTACATCACGAATGGGTACTGAAAATATCATTGTCTGGCTGTCTGCCGTCCCTTCCAATAATGTTAACTCACTTTGAAAATAAAGATCTCCCAGGATAAGTGAGCAATGCTCGGGATTTGTTAGTTTTAAATTGAAGAGATAAAAATAACAATTGATGTGCAGTTCTTGTGAGAAAAGAAAAAGAAAGATCCACAGATTGGGCCTCTCACTAATGTGACTCTTATCCCATCTGTAGGATGTCCTACTTAGAATGTAACTTTGTCAGGCAGAGCCACAGGCAGCTGACGAGGAAAAAAGAAGCCTGCCCGTCAAATTTCTATCTTCTTTTGGGGGGGAGGGAGCGGGGGACAGAGTCTCACTCTGTTTCCCTGGCTAGAGTGCTGTGCCATCATAGCTCACAGCAACCTCAAACTTCTGGGCTCAAGTGACCCTTCTACCTCAGCCTCCTGAGTAGCTGGAACTACAGGTACCCACCAGTTATGCCCAGTTAGTTTTCCTATTTTTAGTAGAGACGAGGTCTTACTCTTGCTCAGGCTGGTCTCAAACTCCTGGGCTCAAGGATTCCTCCCACCTCAACCTGCCCATCTAATTTGTAAAGTAATTTCCAATACCTATTCTCACAATTCACTTTACTAAAAGCTCAAAAGCAACAGCCCCTGCAACCATCATCACTGCAGTGGTGTCTGCTCCACTGACCCTCCCTCCACCCACACTCACTGCACCTGCAGGAGTTCCTGGGTACCCAGACCTGTAATTAATATTCTGGGACTCCTGCAAGATTGCCACCATATTAACAGAGGTGGGCTGTATTCCAGTTGTCCAGAACCTTTAAGTGCCCAGGGTAGGGCAGGAGGAGAAAACATAATATAATAGAGACAGGCCAGTTGGATGGTGGGTAACACTGGGAGCAAACATCAACAGGAAGACACGTCTCCAGCAAGCCTGAGCCTCACCTGCGTGACCAGGAGAGCGGTTCTGCCTCAGAGGGTCTCCTGCTTCACTGTGCACAGACTCTCACTGGGGACCTTATGAAAATGTGGACTCCTGGGGTGAAGCTCAGGAATCTTCATTTAAAACCCACCTCCAAGTGATGCTCCTGAAGGTGGCCCCCAGACACTTTGCTGATGACACTATTCTACTCAGTGCCAGTTAGTTGGCCCCCAGTACTGGGTAGATTCAGCTCCTAAAATCATGCTGTAGGAAGGTGATGAGTAAATTCTAGAACATCCAAAGGAAAAGACCCAGATAGCAAGAGGCCCAGACAGCACCTAATCTGGGGAGCAGCTAGGGGAGCAATGGGTGCCTGCCCTGGGTAGGGGAGGGAAGAGGCAGACAGGACACACTTGCCAATTCATGCCCTTCTGCTTCTCCATCTAGCCCAGACATTTACTCTCCTGTCTATGGCTAAGATAACCCCCTTCCCTCTTTGAACAAAAACTTCAAATTTCTTTTGACACAGGAGCTGCTAAAAGAGCAATCAAGCATTAGTCCCAAGGACAAGGAGGCCAACACCACTGAAAGAAAGAGGACCCCAGGCGAAGGAGCCAGACCCAGGCCCCGCTGTGCCCAGCTCAGGGGGCAGCTCTCCATCCTCTTCATCTCCAAGGGCCAGAGGGTCTTCAGCAACCAGAAACTGAGGTAAAGACCCTGTTAGCATAGCCATATTGAGGTCATGTGCATAAGAGTAAGCAAGAAACCAGCCAGTGGCTCATGCCTATAATCCTAACACTCTGGGAGGCCGAGGTAGGTGGACTGCTTGAGCTCAGGAGTTCTTTTTGTCTTTTTTTTTTTTTTTTGGCTGGGAGTGGGTTTGAACTTGCCACCTCTGGTTTATGGGGCTAGAGCCCTACTCCTTTGAGCCACAGGCACCACTCAAGCTCAGGAGTTTGAGACCAGCCTGAGCAAGAGTGAGACCCTGTCTCTGCTAAAAATAGCTGCGCATTGTGGAAGGCACCTGTGGTCCCAGCTACTTAAGAGGCTGAGGCAAGGGGATCACTTGAACCCAAGAATTTGAAGCTGCTGTGAGCTATGATATCACCGCACTCTAGCCAGTGTGACAGCATGAGATTCTCTCTTAAAAATAAATAAATAAATAAATAAATAAATAATAAAAAAAGAATAAGCAAGAAAAAGACTGGTCTGTTTCATAGGAGCAGCATGCTGTAGACCTTTAAACACCTAGGTCTTCCAAATGAACTTCCAGGATGACCACCAGGACCTGTAGCAGACCCCCAGGCCAGAGCCATGTCCCTGGAAGGTGAGGAAGAATCAGAGAAAAGACAAAGAGGAACTCACTGTGAGGAATGAGAAGGAGAGCAGGGGGACAGGAAGTGAGCCCCAGAAATTCCCGAGGCTGATGAGGAATGAGCCTCAGGTGGACCCCAAAGCAAATGTGGGGGGAGGGGATGTGCCATTCTCCAGACTCTGCATGTGCTCATGACCAGTCAACAGTGACATGAGAATGTGGCCACATGCCCTTCCAGACCCTCTGGACATGGCTGAGGGGTTCTGTATGCATAAACTCATTCATGCTTTGACACAGTCCCTCAGACCTCCTGCCCCCACAGTAAGGAAGACACCATGGGGGGAGGGGAACACTGCTGGCTCCCCAGCTTCCCAGCCACTCAGCATCTGCTGCTGCCCAGCCCCCCGGTTTTCATCTCTCCACGTGAATCAGTCATTTGCAAACACAAACGCATGGAGTCATCTCTAAGTTTTTCCAACACTCACTAAAGAACATTTGCAGTGAACTAGTCTTTTCATTTCAAAATATTATGGGGATACAAATGTTTTCAGTTACACATATCGATTTTGTCATGCTTGAGTCAGGGTTGTAAGTGTGCCCATTACCCAGACAGTGTTCCTTATACCTGTTAGGTAGGTTTCTGCACATCCCTTCTTCCCTCCCCCTCTGCTTGACTTCCGCTGAGTTTTCCTTCCCTCTGAGCACACGTGTGCTCATCACTTAGTTCCAATTTAACGGCGAGTACACGTGGTGTTCATTTTTCCAGTCTTTAGATACTTCACTTACAGTAACAGTCTCTAGTTCCATCCAAGTTGTTGTAAAAGGGCTTCAGTCATCCCTCTTCATGGCTGTGTAGTGTTCCATGGTATAAATATACATTTTTTAAAATCCATTCCTGAGCTGATGGTAACTTGGGTTGATTCCACTCCTTTACGATTGTGAATTGTGCTGCAATAAACACTCAAATGCAGGTGTCTTTGTGATAAAATGACTTCTTTTCCTTTCCAGCAATCCCACTGCTTGATATGTATCCAATGTGAAAGTCAATTTGCAGTGAACTCTTTAAAACAAATGATCTTTGCACAGTGAGTGTGAGCACTCCTTACTTCACCTCTTTTATAAATCATGAAGTTTTCCTTTTTTCCTTTAGTACCGAATATTCTTGACACCATAAGTCAGTTTGCTATAAAATAACGTTTTCTGCTCCATAAAAAGGATGGGAAAAGGAACAAAGAGACAGAAGGAAAGGAGAGAAAGGACACGAGATGGAAGAAGCGAGGGAATACTGCAGTATGAGGATTTTACCGTGAACTCCTCGGTGAGCTGTCATACTCCACCCAGTGCCCCCCGAGTGGTGGGAGGTCCATTAGGTCTTCTTTGGCAGATTTCTTGTTATTTGCCACAAGTGACAGCCAAAGGGAAGCACTTGGCCAGCTTCCTCCTTCAATCACGCTGGTCATCCCTGGCCCCATGCATGGCCTCCCCAGGAGACCTGGCTCTCTCAAAACCAGTGCCAAGCCTCAGTCCCAACTGATCCCCCTCCCTCCTGGCTCCCTGGGATGGGGACACAGGTGGATCCCCAGGAAGCCCCACTGAACAGGAACCATCAGACTCCAAGGCAATCTCCGTGGCTTCCCAAGGCTTCCTCCTCCCTGGGGTTTCAAAAAGCCCCTTGCCCAGTGCTCCCCAAGGCATGGGACACACGCACCCAGGGGGTCCAAAAGGGAACCCTGAGAAGCAGGCAGACCAACAATTTTATTTTTTTTTTTTTGACCAACTATTTTAATACTTGTAGATTTATTTTGTTGTGCAAAATAGTAGAAAAATTAGCAAAAAACACTTTAAACCTTTGATTTTACAGATATTACCTAAGGAGAAGCTAAAGAGAAAAGAAGAAAACAAAGGTGAGTCCATTTAAAGTATGTATACGTCAAGTAGGTCATGCTACAGGTCGCTACAGGACACGGGCAAAAACCGTGAAGAAAACATTCATGACCTGATTGTAGAGACATTGCTTGTGTCCCTCGCCTCCTTTTGTGGGTGAGACGACGTGTTTAAAAGGCCTGGAGCAGTGCTGGCTGCCAGGAGGAATTCAAGACACTGAGTTCCCTGCCTGCCACCACCCTACCCAGATCCCACAGGCTGACGTCAGAACCAGTTTCCCTAATTCACTTAATTCCTCGTCTAAAGCCTCTCACTAAATCCCTCCCCTAACCTCAAGAGGTTACACCCACCGGGTGCTGTTCCAGATCCGAAACTTCTCCAAGCAGCACCACGCTGCACGCCACAGGCACAGCTCTCACCAGGTGCACAGGTCACGACAGGCACGTAACAGGCACACAGCACACAACAGGCACACTGGCACCTGCTCTTCATGGGACCACAAAGAAACGATACAGAACGTGTCAGGCAACAACACAGACCAACAGGAGCTCGTCCAACCCTCGCCATGACAGTGCCCTTTACAAAGGAGGCAGCCGTGGTCAGAGAGGTGAAGTCACCTGTCCCAGGACCAGATTTGAGCCCAGGTCTTGCTCACCCCAGAACCTCTGTCCCTAGGGACTGCCCTCCCTTCACTTTTCGCATTTTACTCCCTGATGGGCAGCATTCCCACTGAGTGTGTCCACTGCAAAGCCAAGTTCTGTCGAGAGATAAACATGTTTACTGTGCTCTTGATGCCACATACTTGAGGTTTTCTATTCTGTAGTTTATTCAAACAAGTCTGTGTTTGAATAAACTACAGAATATAAAACCTCAACATCCTGACTAGTAACAGCCCTTTCCCTGAAGGACCCAGAATTCCTCCACCACTGAGCCCCATCCTCTCCCCCAGGGCCAGGAGGATGGTCTCCTGAGGTCCACTTGCCTTATTTCTATTCACACAGTGACCAAAGCCACCCTCCTCTGCTCACCAGGGCCACAGCCAAAGCCTTCACTCTGCTGCAGGCTGGGAGCAGCCTTCCTCCCATGATCTATGACCAGTACCCACAAGGCTCGCCCAGGCCGCCTGGCTGCAGCCTGGGAAGGGCACTCTTTGGGCACAGCCCGGCCTGCCCCTTCCCTTGGCAGGGTCTCTGCCCAGTGCTGCTTTCTCCGCTGCTTTCTCGCTCCCCTGCCCACCCGCTTACAGACCGCACAGCCCGTACTCTGATCCTCTTACCCTGCCAACACGCTGTGTAATGTACTCACCTGCTAACATATAATTTATTCCTCTGCTTTTCCTGGAACAAAGAAGTGACATGAGACCTAACCCCTTCCCCTCCCCCACTTCACCGTCTCCCAGGCAGCAAAGTAGACAACTTTCTTTAGCTCATTTAATCTACTTCCTGCCAGGACATAAGGTCTATGAGGATAGGGACTTTTTTCACTTGTTCTATTTCTTCTGTTCAATGATATACCCAAGCTCCCAGGACAGCGCCTGGCACGTAGGAGTGCTATAGACAGCGTACTAGATGGGCTCACACGGACCTTAAAAATGCTCATCCCAAAGAAAGTACCTTTGCCTCTGGCTTCTGTGTGAGGGCAGCCTAGGCTTCCCTCTGTGAGCATAAATCTGCACTGGCCCTAAGCCCCTGGGATCCAAGGACATTCCCTCAAGCTATGTGAAAGCATAGATCATTTAAATGAGCACAGGTTTATGCCACAGCAAGGAGACTGCCAGGTCAGTGCGACCACAGGCCACAGCAGCTCTGTGAGGCAGTCCCCTAATCCCACCCCAACCTACTGGTTCCCCAAGGCTCAGGCTCAGGCCTGACAGCCCATAGCTAGGAAAATGGAGACCACTGCTAACTTCAGAAATCAACATGGGACAGCAACATGCACAGAGCCACGAGGACAAACAAATCACTGTGTTTTCGACAGGGAACAGGTGCCCGGCAAGTTGGGATGGGGCCAGCCACTGGGGGAGCCAGCCCCAGAGCCAGGCCTTCCAGGGCCTTCTCAGACAGCCCTGCACCTGCCTGTAGGGCAGCGAGACCCAGCAGGTCCAGGTGAGGCTGCATGGAGGGTGGGGTGCGGACTTGAGCAAAAGATTGCTCCACCTCCCATTCCAGACACCCCTTCTCGGCCCTGCTCCACAGAGATTCTGAAAGTGCTGGGAAGACTCACCAAGTCCCTGCACAGCCAGCAAGTTAGGAATGGCACTAAGGAGCCTCTCAAGCTTGCCCTCAAAGTTGCCCCCAAGTTTCTACCTCCTGTCTTAAAGGCAGCAGGATCCTGCACCAAATGCTCAGGAGAACACGGACCGGGAAGGGAGACGGTGGCGCTGGAGAAGAGCTCAGCACTGTCTTGCAAAGCTAAAGAAGCACACACCCCAGGACTGGCGGGCCCCTCCCAGCCTTGTGTGCCTGGGTGTTCACCACAGTTGTGTGAGAAAAGAGTGCAAACCACCTACTCATCTCTCAGAGGGAAAATGGGCAAACTGAGACCCATCCAGCAGTTAAAATGACCCAAGACCCACATGTACCAACAGGGATAAATCTCAAAATCATAACATCGAATGAACGAAGAAATATCAAAAGGATATACAATTCATAATAGCCAAGTCATGGAAGAAGCCCAAGTGCCCATCGACCCATGAATGGATTAATAAGTTCTGGTAAATGTATACCATGGAATACTAGGCAGCCTTTAAAAAGATGAAGCCTTTACCTCTTTTATGTTTATACGGAGGGATCTGGAACATATTCTCCTGAGTAAAGTATCTCAAGAATGGAGGAAAAAGTATCCAAGGTACTCAGTACTTCTATGAAACCTACTTATATTTACTCACACTTTCTTATGAAAGATAGAACACAACTATAGCCCAGGGTGAAGGGGAAAAATGGAGTGGTGGAGGTTTGATAGGGGGAGGGTAAAAGGTGGGACCACACCTATGGAGCACACTGCAAGGGTGCAAGTCAAATCTGTCAAGTGTAGAACATAAATGTCTAAACACAATAATCAAGTAAATGAGGTGAAAGCTATGTTGATTGGTTTGATGTAACCACGTCAGATTGTATTAAAAAAAAACACATTGTATACCACATATGCATAAATGTATTCATGATCTACATGTATTTGACTTAATAAAATAAAAGAAAGGATATACAATGGGAGAGCATTTATATAACTGCTTAAAGCATACAAAGCAATTATATATAGTCATATATAGAGAGCATTCATATACGTGATAAAAGCAAAGTACAAAAACATTCACATTGCACAAAACACGCTAAATGCCTCTGGAGGAGGTAGAGTGGCCACAGCCACATCGATATTTTATTTCTTTAAACAAAATGATTCTTAAGCAAATACGGTAAAATGTTAGCACCTGTTTGACCTATATAGCCATATATAGGTTATATAATTACGTAACAGACATCTGTTTACATTTTTCTGAATTTTTGACTTATTTCATAAATTTTTAATGTATAGAAAATAAAATACATTGTCCTATGTGAATTGCACAATGTAATTTGTACAATTTACATTGCACAGAGTACCCACTGTGTGGGGTACAGATCAGCTCATGTAACAGGGAGCCCCCTGCCCAGGACCCAGAGATGCCTGGGATAGACAGAGAGGGCTGTGCAATGTAAATCAGCAGGCAAAGCTCTTTGTGATGAAAGGCCAAGGGAGTGGGACCCCACGGCAGGTACTGACCACCACACTAACCTGCAGGTAGCACCAAGCAGGGCTGTGAAGTTTGTGAGGCCCCCAGGCAGGTTTCCTGGGAACAAGTGAAAAGGGAAAAACACACAGATGTTCCCTGCGGTGTTAGTGATAGTGTGAAAAGTCAGAATCTCACATAACAGCTTACAAAAGAAATATGACAATAACTTACAAAACAGCCACATGAATACGAAGCAAGAGACAGGACAGCAAGGTGGGGAGATACCTATGACTTATAGCACCACATGTGGGTCCCTCATCAGATGGAATGGGCAAAGAACACAATTCCCTTCTACACCAAAACCAGGCCTGTCGGTGACAAGGGCTCCAAGGGACACGGGAAAATGAAGGCGGCTTGTTAGACTGAGATTTACAGCTCTACACTATTCATGCAAGCAGGCCCACCCCAAGGGCTCTTGAGGGGCCATCACTGTGCCCCACCTGTCCCCTGTGCCCCAAGCACTTTCTCCTCCCACTTTCTCTCACCCCACCCTCCCCAGCCCATGGCCCAGGCACTAGGCTGAGTCCTCAGAGCAGCAAGATTCCCCTCTCATATTTCTAGGCTGTAACAAATCCCCCAGAGATTTTCATAAATCAAGTCCAGATGCTGCACATGTCACAGAAAAGGGATCAGAAGTCAACAGTTCCAGAAACCAGGAGTTTAAACAGCAAGATCGTATTTCATTTCCCAAAGCCAACTGTTTGACAGAGCTTTTGCCCTAAGAAAAAAAAAATGCTTTCGTTTTGCATTTGCCCCAAGAAGTCTCCCAACTGTCTGAGAGAGCCACATCAGTCCCAAATAACTTCACTTGCTCATGTTTCTGATCAAAGCAAAAGCCGCTCAGTGAGCCTGAAGTTACTCTGACAAGAAAATGGAACCAACCTCCACGACCTCTTACACCCTCTGTAAATATTGCTCCCCAAACTCCACTAGTTACCAGTTTGCTCTTCACTGACTAAGGGGGTCGCTAACTGTGTTTTAAAGTGCACAAGAGGGAAATGCTGCCCTCAGTCAAGTCCCAGACCAGAGGCTGCCACTGCCAAGCCCTGCCTCAGGGAGCACCATCCGGGGTCAGTGGACAGTGGCCAGGTGGGGCAGTGTGTGGCTGTGCTCCTGGAGGCAAACCACCAGCCACCTCCCACAGAACTCGAGGCAGGGCCACCTGAGCCAACGCCAAACTCATTCAAGAAGCACACGCCCATCCCACAGCTGCAGCAGAGAGGGGAGGGCAATCAGACTCAGACCTACCCTCAAGGGCTCCCAGTCTGGCACCAACACTGTAGACAGAGCAGGGGTCAACAGCGGCATCAGAAAGACCCATAAAGGCCACAGGGCTTTAGAGGGGAGTCTGAGTCAGACTGTGAACCAGCAGACAAGGAGGTATGTGGAGTACCCACTGTGTGTGGTACAGATCAACTCATAACAGGGAGCCTACCTCCCAGGACCCAGAGATGCCTGGGACAGACACAGAGGGACTAGGGCCAGAGGAGCGCAGAACCAGGGGACCAGGCAGGGGACTCCCTCTATCCCACACAGCCCCCCCAAACAGGCTCAGCCCCAGTGGAGCCCAGAGTCAATAGTGGCAACTGCTATCACTGACAATGGTGACAAAGGTCCGAGAGCTCAGGTGATTCCAGACTCCTCACCCCACCCCACCCCCATCCTCCTCAGGACCAAAGCCAAGAAGCAAAGCAACATCTCCCAGAAGGGTGAGTCAGCAGAAAGCACTTGGCCAGGGTCTCTGTAGGCAGCAACAGCCTCAAGCCCCCACCACCACCACCAAACTCTCACCCTCCACGCAGGCAGGCTCTTAAAAGCACAGGCGCTTTGTGGCTCATAGACCCAGTTTACACCCGCCAGTGAGACACACAGACGAGGTGTCCCTCTGCCTCTCACAGAGGAGAAGCTGAGGTTCAGAGACACTGAAAGATCCTGCCAATGGAAGGCAGGGCCAGAGAAAGACCTAGAGCCCGGGATCAGCAGTATCTGGGGCAGGGCCCTGTACAACTCACTGCACTTGAAGTGCATACCTATAGCAGGGGCAGGGCTGACAGCCTGAACGGGGTGCTGCTTGCCATCAGAGGGGCCCTGGGCAGACCAAGTGACTGCTCCAGGCCCAACCTCCCAGTTGTCTAGGGTGAGAAACTGTGGTGACCCCCCCCTACTTCCCACAGACTAGCATGAGTATTTTTTCATGGGAATTCAAGGGGGATAGAAAGAAAAGTCTCTAAAATCTTTCTGGCTAGTCTCTCCTATGGGAGAACCCATGTCAAGAGGTTATCAGGAAGCTTTCTTTACAGTGATGAGGCCTCCAGACCCTGCACGTCTGAGAAGCACAGCCACGGAACATCTGGGGAGCTCAGGCCACAGCCCAGCCTTCACTCTCCACAGCTGGCATTACACTGCACTGCCCTCAGGGTGGCAGCAGGCTCCTCCAGCAGCTGGCAGAGTGGCCAGTGTCAGCACCCCAGGAGTCACCAGGGTGGCAGGGTCAGAGGTGGATTCCCACATAACTGGCACCTTCCAGAACTGGACTGAAAGAGTTAATCAGATAAAGAGAAGGACAGGTGTTTCAGGGGAGGTGTGAGTGTTGGGGGTTACACACAACTCCAGGCAATTGGTGGGATAGAGGCAGTGTGAGATGCTCCTGAGATGTCCAGGCAGGCACAGGAGCTGGGGTCCTCTCTGAGGCTCATGCTCTGGAGTCCTGACTGCTGCCTGAATCTCTGCCACCACAGACAGCCACACACTCATTCAACTAGACTGCTTCTCCCCATCTACCTCCTCTGCCCCACCTTCTGGTCATGACTCTCCTGCCAGGTACAGGGAACAGGGCCAGTCTACTGCCCCAGCTCTAAGATGGGCAGGTCACATCCTATCATGGATGCATGTCCACAGCCTCCCTGTGCCCACAAATGGCCTTTCCAGCCTCCCAGAGCAGCCCCAGGCACATCTGGATTCCTTGCCCTGTGCCTTCCTGTCCCCTAGACAGCAGGTGGCCTGGGGCATCCCAAGCAAAGCTTGCACTATGCTTGATCCTGCCCAGGCTTTTCAAGCCATGACTAATCCACCTGTCAGGGCCCATGAAGTCCCTCCCGAGTCTCATACTGATCAAGACCACGTGGGTAGTCGCAGTGCTCACATCCCAGATGTTCTGGCAAGAGAAGGACAGAACCTCATTCAGTGGGGTCAGAGCCACAGAGAGGAAGCCAGAAACCCCATCGGGGGATTTACACAGGGGTATGGGGCCTCCCCAGGGGCCTGGCCTTTTAAAATAATTTATTTTATATAATAAACAACCAGTGTATACAATCAAACCAAGAAAACAAATCAAAAACCATTGAGAAAAAATAAAATAAACAAACACTGAGAGGAGGTAAAAAGACAAAACATCAAAAATGCTTACAGCTCCCCACGAGTTGGAACCTTCTTGAAACCGAGGAACACTCATGCCATGCCTGAGAAGATGCACCAGGGTCATCCATGTTGTCTACACAGGACTACAAAGCACTCGGACTCCAGCTTTACCATCCTGACGAGCACAGGGCGGCATTTACAGAGCCTCTGTCCAGAGCTGGGGTGGGGGTGGGGCGCGGGCAGGTGCAAGACAGAGGAAGATTAGGACCTCATCCTCCTCATGGGAAAGAGAAAGCGTGCATGCAACTGATATTTAATAAGGCCACAGGATCGGGTCCTCTTAGAGAGGGGCAAGGGGTGGGGGGCTATCAAGAGGTGGGAGTTGGGAGGGTCAGAGAAGGAGAGAACTCTCTAGTTAGGGGAACAACATGAGGACACCCTGAAACAAACCTGGGCAGAATGCTGTTTTGCAGGCAAGCTGCACTGCCCCCCAACTGAATCAGCAGGTATAATAATTACCTGGCAGGGGAGATACTATGAATCAATCAGTGTGTGCCTTCTAGAATGATGAGTGAGACCAGAGTCCCTGCTTACAACACATCTACTCAGATACCAGTAGCAGGCTCCACCGTTTACTAACCACCTGCCACTTGCTGCCTCATTTTATCTGTCACCTGAACAGCACAGCTGTTCTCCTAGCCCAGGGCCAGACCTAAACAGGGCAACAGAGGCCAGCCTCTGGACTCTTAGTCCCACCTGCAGAGGATCGCTTAATCGGGCCGCTTAACAGTAATCACCCTAATAAATAAAACAAATGATTTTAATTTAAAACACATTAAGTTAACAGCAGGCTTCCTGCCAGCTGACAGGGCCAGGCTTAGCTGCTCAGAACAGGCAGAGTTGCCTCTGGGGTCAGAAGCCCAATGTCAAGGTCCCCGTAGCCTGCGGGAAGTGAGGGATGTCATGTCATCTCGACCAGTCCTCCACTACCCGCAGGACAGCGTGCGCGGCTCAGAGGCCAAAAGTAAGAGCCCTGGACAGTAAGAGCTGAAGAAGAGCAGCAAAGACTGCTTTGGGGCCCTGCCAGGTACCCCCGGCGCCTGAGCTCCCACTCCCAGCCCTTCTCAGACGCACTGGGGCTCCTCCTCCCGGGCAGCGGCCTCCCTCCCCAGAAACAGACCCGGCACAGCCACGAGGTGGGCTTCCGAGCCCCTCCAACAGCTCAGGCAATTAAGCCACTGTAGGGGTGGAACCGGCACCCAAGCACCCGCAGCTCGCCTGCCTCTCAGTCCAGGACCCGAGAGGCCACTCCACCTCCTCGCCACCCTAACAGTCACACTTCCCACACGGTCCACGGCAGCCCGGCCAGATGTGTGGGACCCCGGTGGAGAGAAAAGGACGTGGCCCCGGGAACGCTGCAACTTTCTGCGGGCAGCGCCAGACTGGGGTCCCAGCGCGGGAACGGCGGAGGTAAGGAGGCGTCCACAGGCACCCGCTTCCCTCTGCGCTGCCAGATCGCCCTCCCCAGCCTCTTGTTCCTCCACCTTTATCAAAGGGCCTCATCAGGAAATGACCGCCCACAATCTCCATGCTTACCCCTAGCGCTCGAGCCCCCCTTTCTAATCTGCCGGGGGCGGGGCGGGGCTCCGCCGGAGCCTGGGCGGCCGGAGAGGCCACCTCGCAGGCCCGGGGATCGGGCGCCCAAACGCGGCGCGGCGGCGCCCTCCAGCGGCCACACACGCCTGGGCCCGGAGCGCGCGCGGCGGACGTGAAGGGGAGCGCTGCCCCAGGCTCGCGGTTCTCGCGGAGGACGCGGTCGCTGCGGGCCGTCCTGTAGCTCCTACTCCAGGCCCGGGAGGCCTTAGGGCTGACCGTACCAGTGCTCCTCGCTCCTTCCGAAGCAAACGACAAACGTGGTGCCCGTCCCACCCCGCCACAGCTCCGCGATACTGACTCCCCGGTCAGCCCCAAGCACAGGGCAGCCGGTCGGCTACCCTGACACCAAGGTCAGGGAAGGGAGGCTACAGGTGCTGGGGGTTCAGGACGTGCAGCCTCCCTCCCCAGCCAAGCACATCCCGGGTAACAGGGAGGGAGGCGCCACTGGGGTGGGTGAAGAGGTCAGACCCTGGCAACTCCGTGGGTGAGGGGTGCTGGTTCACAGCCCACGCTTCCAAGGGAGCCTAGGCCACCGACACTCATACAGAAGAGGGAAGGGCCTGGTCTGGTTCTTATCTCAACTCTGTGAGACACTGCGTCACTGCCCGTGCCCCTCTTCGACCTGGGGTCTATCCGCACTGCAGGGGACACTCCGCCCAGGGGTTCAGAATTTCCTTCCTGTTCCAACGTTTAGTGACCGCAATGCTCCCTGGAGCTACAAAAGTGCACTCATGGCAAGCGCGGGTTTTGTTCAGATTGAGTGTATTTACTGGTGGTGCCCCACAGAGGGGCAATAGAGATTGTGAGGTGTGCTATAGCCCACTCCTCATCCCCGTACCCACAGTTCCTTGGCATAGCTGGGGCTTTGTCCTGAGGCTCCTCCTACCCTAGGGTCTTATGAGACACTTGATCTCTCAGCCTCCCTCATGGGTCTCAGAGAGGCTCAAATGAGGCGTTTTTATAAACTCTAAAAGTGCTGAACAAATGTTGTTACTATGATTCTCCCAATCAAGTCTTCATTCTAGTAACATCCGCTTGCTGATTTTAGGCAAAACATAAACCATACACACCAGAAATTTCCAAACCATGTTCTTCAGAATATGCACATTTCCAGAGATGTTATAATATCTTTTAGGGCAAGGAGGAGAAATTCAAAGCAACTGGGTTTTCTTGTAAAAGGTATTGCAGTAAATGTATGTGAAAAATACCAGATACATTTAGGCAGTTGTCCCTATCAATATGTAATCATCTCACCATTAGTCACTGAGGAAATGAAAATCAATACTGAAATGAAATACCACTACTTACCCGCTAGAATAGCTATACTCAAAAAGGCAGCAACAAGTGCTGGCGAGGATGTGGAAAAATCAGAAACCTCACACACTGCTGGTGAAAGTATAAAATGACGCAGCTACTTTGGAAGCGTTCCTCAAAAGATTAAACAGGGTTAACATATGACCCAGCCATACTACTCCTAGGTTATACCAAAGAGATCTGAAATCATATGTCCACAAAAAAACTCAAATAAATATTCACAGCAGCATTACCTGTAATAGTCAAAAGGTGAAAACAACAGAAATGTCAGTTACCTGCTGAGTGGACAAGGTGATCTAACCATACAGTGGAGACTATCCAACTATAGAAAGGGATGAAGTATGAATGTTAAAAACATAATACTTGGTGAATGATGTGGGGACAGGTTACAAATAAATTCCCTTGAGACAGAAGCTAATCAATGTCTCAGGAACTTTCTAACATGGACAGACAGATGTGGGCATTTGTTATGCTAACTTCGATTATTTTTAAAACAACCTGGTAAAAAAAACTGATTAAAACCCTCTCCTGTGCTTCCCTTTAATAATTTCAGTCTGCTCTAAAAGACAAAAATGGGGGAAATGTAGAATAGAGCATAGGGTTAAAAGTGCTAGGCACTAGGGACAGAGTGATCTGGGGAGAAGCCAAGCATCACTGCTCACCCTGAGTACAGAAAACAATACTCACTAGACGCAGCACACTGTGCCAGCCCTAAGGCATGTATTAGCAGGGATAAGAGTAAGCAAGACCGAAGAGCAGTAAACAGGATGTGTGAAGAGTTCGATCATGCAGCTAAAGATAAACTCCTTGTTTTCTAATCTTTACTCTCTTTTTGAAGCTCTCCACTGTGCTGTATTTTCTCATGCCTGAGACTGCAATAAAAGCCAGTGAGGAAGGTTGGGAGGGGCCGCACCTTTGTTTCTCCCTGTGGAGTGCTTGCTGGCGTTGGCCTCCCCAGGTCCCTCATTTCAGTGCGAGAGGACTGAACAGGTGTTACTCGTTCAGTGTAGAGTCACACTGACAGAATGAAGCCAGACACAAAAGGCCACACTTTGGATGGGTCCATTTATGTTAAATGTTCAAAATTGACAAATGTATAGAGCCAAAAGCAGATTAGTGGTTTACAGGGGAAGGAAGACAGGAAAATGGGAAGAGATTGTTAACAGATTTAGGTTCTCTTTTTTTTTTTTGAGGTGATGAAAATGTTCTGGAATTAGTGGTCATACTTTGTACAAGCTTGTGAATATACTAAAAACCACTATTGTGAGTCAGGCATGGTGGCTCATGCCTCTAATCCTTGCACTTTGGGAGGCCTAGGCGGCTAGATTGCTTGAGCTCAGGAGTTCAAGATCAGCCTGAGCAAGAGTGAGACCCTGTCTCTACTATAAATAGGAAAACCAGCCAGGCATCATCATAGGCACCTGTAGTCCCAGCTACTCAAGAAGCTGAGGCAAGAGGATCACTTGAGCCCAAGAGTTTGAGGTACCTGTGAGCTATAACACCATGGCACACTAGCCAGGGCAACAGATTTAAACTCTGTCTCAAACAACAACAACAACAAAAAAAAACTATTGTATACTTCAAACAGATGAAATTTATAGTATATGAATTATATCTCAATTTCATTTTTTTTTTTTTGAGACAGAGCCTCAAGCTGTCCCCCTGGGTACAGTGCAGTGGCATCACAGCTCACAGCAACCTCCAACTCCTGGGCTCAAGTGATTTTCCTGCCTCCGCCTCCCCAGTACCTGGGACTAGAGGCGCCTGCCACAACGCCCGGCTATTCTTTTTTTTTTTTTTTTTGTCCAGGGCTGGGCTTGAACCCACCACCTCTGACATATGGGACCGGTGCCCTACCCTTTTGAGCCACAGGTGCCGCCCCACACCCGGCTATTCTTTGGTTGCAGCCATCATTGTTGTTTGGCCATCCCAGGCTGGATTCAAACCTGCCAGCTCAGGTGTATGTGGCTGGCACCTTAGCCATTTGAGCCACAGGTGGCAAGCCTATATCTCAATTCTTAATTGCAAAAAAAAAAATAATAATCCTTTAAAAAGTGGTCTGTAGGAACAAAGAACAGTTAGGAATTTGTGAGGAATTACTGATGCCCCAAACAAGACTTCATCTCTACATTGAGGCCTCCTACACAATTTATAAGTCACTCATCTAGCAGCATATTTTATCTTTATCAGTGATTTTTTAACTGGTATGCCCTGAGAGGATCTTAGGTGTGCCACATCATTAATTAAATCATTTTTGAAAGAATTTCAAAGCACAGTGTGTGCTTTGAATTTTTGGAGACATAGTCTCACTTTATCACCCTCAGTAGAATGCCATGGTGTCACGGCTCACAGCAACCTCCAACTCCTGGGCTTAGGTGATTCTCTTGCCTCAGCCTCCCGAGTAGCTGGGACTACAGGTGCCCACCAGAATGCCCAGCTATTTTTTTGTGGCAGTTCGGCCAAGGCCAGGTTTGAACCCACCACTCTCGGTATATGGGGTCGGTGCCCTACTCACTGAGCCACAGGTGCCGCCCTTTTTACTCTTTTTTTTAATCAACACAATTTAAGTGTGTTGTGGAAGTTTAACTATAGGTTCAAGAGTGCCATGAGATTAAAAAGGTTGAAAACACTGATCTATATAATGATCCCTGGCCTGTGTCATAAGCTTTTCCTTATAATTTAAACATATCCTTGTGGAATCATCTAGAATTTATTATATTTGATACAATGCTATACAAATTTATTCCCTACACATCACTGATTATAAAGTTTTCTCTGCAAAACATACATTGATACATAAACTACTACAGTTGTTTTCACAAGTATAATTTAAAGGAATGCGTCTGTTAAATGCATTTGGTAAAATATGCACTATTCTCTAAGTACTATCGTATAAAATGTAACCCTATCTTTTCCAGGAGCCTCTCACGTCAAGACTTTTTTTTTCTTGATCACCTCTTTCCCAGACTGTCATAACTTAGTCAAAAGTTTCATTTAGGTATAAGGTGCCTGTTGCTGTCACAAGGTAGAAAATCAAGTACATTTCCAGTGTCACCTGTTTGTCATTAGTTTCAGCAACAAAATAGCCAGCATTGAAATCCTTACACTCAGCATTTTCTCAAGCCCAGTAGGTGAGGTGTTCAACTTTTCCAAGCTACCCCTTGCATTAAAAGAAACTCTGGGACTCCCCAAGTGCCTCTGGAGCTTTAACATCTGTCTGTTCACTCCTAGGCCTCAGCCCATGCTCCTCCAGGAATCCAACAAGCACTTGTAAGTGGGTGCTATGGTATGTGCTCCCCAGAATTCATGCATTGGAAATTTTATCCCTGGTGTAGCCGTGTTGGGAGGCGGGGGCTTTAAGAGGTGATTGGGTTATTAAGAGGGATTAATGCCTCTCTCATAAGCCAGGGAAAATTCTGTGGGATTGAGTCTCAAGGAACCAGGTAAGTTAGGGAAAGAACAATTTCTTAAAAAGTGAAGTGCCCATTTTGCACCATTTCATGCACCTCCACTTGTACTGTTTCCTCCTACTACAGGGAGGATGCTCTAGGAGGCCAAGGCTCCTGTGCCCCTGCTCCCTGACTCATCCCTTCTTCCCCACCACACACACTGACTCCTCCTTAAGGCAAGGAAAGTAATCTGATGGTGGCACCCAGGAGGCATGTCTGCCCCAGTCCTGGCCTCTCCTTTTCTTCTCTGGAACCTACCTGTGGAGAACCTGTCCACCCCTACAAGGAGACCAGTGCCTGTCCAAAGCTACCTGTCCTTACAGAAACCTGGTACTTGTATTCCAGGAGCGGATGCTGCCTGCCCACTATGCCTGTCACTTCCAACTCAGACCAGAAATAGGGATGACATTTATGGGTTTCCTGTAAACCTCAAGAGATGAAGAAGGTAAGTAAGATCTCTGCTTTCATGGAGGTTATGTTCTAGTAGGGAGAGAGAGGCTACAAACAAGTAAAAAGGACCCATATTTTCTGGAACATGTGGAGCACACTGCAACCTAAGGCTGTCACGCTGCAGTTCTCCCTGATAGCGTCTTGCCAAGAGTCACTCCCTCACTTCCTGCAGTCTCTGCTTGAATGTCACCTTATCAGCGGAGCCTTCCTTGACACCTATACAAGAGCTAACAACTCCCTACCCTTGACACTTGCACAAGCCCCGCCTCCTTACCCTGCTTTGCTTTCTCTATAGAATTCATCTCAATCTGATTCTTCCTATATAGATTTATTTGTTTAAAGTCTCTCTCTTACACTTTCCCTACAATCCTAGAACGTAAGCTGCACAAAGGCAAGGACTTTGTTCTGCTCCCTGCTGTTCACGAGCACCTAGAACAGAGCCTGGCAGAGGGTAGACTCTCAAGAGCACCTGTTAAATGAATGGATGGAGAAATAAATATGTTCACAAAAGACATACGCAAAGATGAGGGATGGCATGAGGGTTGCTCCAGAAAGGCTCAGGGATAACTTAGGATAGCACAGGAGAAAACCACAAAGAAGCAACATTTCTGTACCCATGAAGGGTGCACCCACAGTGGCTGCTGGGCCCTGCCAGGCCTCTGCAGATGGCTGGTCACTGGGGGTGGGGGCTGAGATATGGGAGGTGCCTGGAGGTCTGCTCACTGTGTATGTTTTTCCAGAAGTCAGTACAGTAGAACCATGTCCTGACCCAAAATAATGGACACAGCAGCACTGGACTAAGCTGGACTAACCATAACACAGAACACACAGGTGATTGCCAAAGCTCTAGCAGCCACACTGGACAGCAAAGTCGGGGCTGCTCCCTAGGGCTGGTAAGCTGCAAGGAGCCCAGGACCCTGACAGCTTCCTGAAGCCCCTCAGCCAGCCCAGGAAGGCCCACCTCCAGACTTCAATGAGATGAGAGATTAGCTCAATCGTGTAAAACCTGCCATTATTTGGGGTTTTCATGATAAACTCTGTCCACCCTCACACAGCAAGACAGCCTCATAGAAGAGGTAAGTCGTAAGTTTGCTAAGTGTGTGATTCCACTTGACAGGCAGAATGAGAGAGCAGACGGCTCAGAAGCAGAGCTAGCGAAGCTCCATGAGAAGGGCCCGCCTTTCCTGCAGCTCAGCCAGCTGCTATGGGTCCAGAATGTCCCGGGATCTGGAATGCCAGGTAGTCAGGAGCCACTGGAGATTTCAAATGGAAGTGTTCACACATCTGCACTTTAACAAGGTGAATGTCATAGCCTTTCCCAGGTCAGCAGTGCCAGAACAGCCTGGATGAAAGAGTTGCTCACCCAGTGGTTCCTGAATGACTATGACGTGCCAGTCATGCTGCCCTCCAGGGAAGGCTGCACAGAAGAGGGGACACCTGAGATCACCAGGAGAGCACCAAGCACTCCGGCTTCCTTTACAGCAGTCACTCCCAAGCCTGCCTACACAGCTCCAGACAAACACAGATTCCCAGGCCCTGCCCAGGATTCTGATCCATAGACAGGGACAGAATCCCAGGACAAGACCCAGGATTCTGCATTTTTAATAAGTGTCCAGGGGTGATTCTGATGAAGTTAGAAAATGGACCATGTAGGCAAGAAGCAGCTTCTACATTGCTGCCTGGAACGGAACAGGTTCAGACAGTCATTAATAAGTTAACAAAGAATATATTTTCATATTGTTAGGAGATAAGAAACTAATAGGTTTTGAAAAACTTTTAATAATAGTCAAAACAAAAATTTTCTGGTTAAATGAATTCCTTTTAGCTAATATTTAATTAACCAAAATAGAATCTAAGGCAGTGATTTTCAACTGATGTGTTCTGAGAGGATCTTAGGTGTGCCGAGAAAATTTTTAAAGACCATTAATTAAATTACTTTCAAAAGAAGTTCAAAGCACAGTAAGTATATTCTTTTTTTACTCTTTTGTTTTTGATCAACATAACTTAAATGTGCCGCAGAGGTTTAACTATAGGTTCAAGTGTGTCGTGAGATTAAAAAAAAGTTGAAAAACACTGCTCTCAGGTCATTATTAATGTTCTATGATCTATTTCCACAACCATTTCAGTTAAAAGGTGTTCCTACATCTCTTGGCAATGGCCTGACCAGAGACCTCCAGATGCGGGCACAGCCCTCTGCCAGTCCGTGGTGATCCAGCTCCACATCTTGTAGCCAGAGTGGAGTCACAATGTGGGAGTCAAAGCCACCCTCAAGGAAGAGGAGCCTCCAGGCTGTCTCTAGGCAGCTGGGTGCTCAGGGAGCTGCCTTGCTCTTCCCAAGCTGTTCTAATACAACTCAAGTCAATTCTTCCTGGGGAATAAATTGCCCCCTGGCTTTATCTTAGGAAAAATGCTCTTTAAAGGAGAAATACGGCACAAAGAGAATAACTTTGGCCTAGGATGAAGGTCTAACCCCAACTGGGTCAGTAATTCCCCAAGTGGCCTTGGTCACATTTCCTTACCTTTTATGCCATAAACTCTGGATTTCTCTGCTATCTGAGAGGTTTATTTTTTTTTCTTGGTTTTTCTTTCTTTCTTTTCTTTTTCTTTCTTTTTTCTTTTTTTTTTTTTTTTTTTGCTAAATACCAAAAGTAAAAAGAAAAAGATTACTAAGGCTTGACTTCTCCTAGAAGTTACCCAATGTTATCCATGACTCCATGTGGGCAGTGACAGTTCAAGAGGAAATGATATCTTCTAAATACAAGTCTAAATGACACAGCTTAAACTTTAACTCAGAAGGCCTGATGGAGTAAGGGGTTGGCAGAGGGTGTCTGCTCTTTAGGACAGTAAAGACCCCTTACAATGGGCATGTGCAGATTCCGTGGGCTGAATGTCAGGCAGCAGCACCATTTACATGCTTCAACTCAAATTCTAGGTGGTGGAAAGCTCTTCAATGTTCCCTCATCCCCCAAAACATGTCAGCAAATTCCTTTTCTAAAAGGTTTTGTTTTTACCTAATTATCAGGAAAAAAAAATTAGACATAGTGAAATTTACAATTAGTGGCCTCATCCACAGCACTTGCTACCTGATCCTGTATTTAAAGCACAGCATTATTGGTATGTAAAAACTTAAGAGGCATTAGATTCCCAGGCGAAGAAAAAGGGGGAAATTTAAAATGATCAAAAGGCACCTAAGAATGCCTGAGCACTGAACCAGACCTGAGACATCTTCCAGACCCTCCACACATGGAACCCCACCCACCCCCGGCCAGGTCAGGCCACAGGGCAGTGCAGACAAAGCTTGGGCTGGGCAACAGATTGTGAAAGGCCAGACTGTCCAAACAAATTAAGTGTGTTTACCAAATTCAAAAACCTAAAATTTATCTGTCTAGTAGAAAAATCGAATGGGCAGATAAGCATTTTAGACAGATAACAAATTGTTTAAATGGCAAGCCAGGAGATCAAGGTGATCAATAATCTTTCCACTGCAGTATTTTGAAGACATTTTAACAGAATTCTCTAAGTGACAAAACAGCTCATGGTTTCTTGCATTTGCTATAAAGCGATGAAGGGGTGAGAAGCATGACGTCGCCTATAGAGATATTAAAGAACTATACATGTAAAAACATAATTTCTGCCAGGATAAAAAAAAAATCTTTGACGTAGATTAGGGTTTTGCTGTTTTGTTTTCAGGATACTTATATTTCATATTAGCTCAGTCTGACTGATAAGCAGACCAAAAAATTACTCCTTTATTAGTGAATTCTATCATATCATAACCCAGAGAAAACATACACATGAATGCAGATCCATCTGGGCAAAAATAAACTACAAGGAAAGTAAAGATGCAACACTTCACCCTGAACGGGAGGATACACTGGAGCTGCCCAAGCAACATTCTGTTAAATAGGATTTTCACAATAGAACGACGTCAGCGTACGTAACAGACGGCGTGGTCCGCACTGTTTCCTTGCACATCACCTCCTCCTCCTGGTGCCTCTCAACTTGAGAAGTCTTCAAGCCTGTGTGCTTGTAGGAAGCAATACTGTTCACTTGTTTTGCTCTCAGGGCACCTCCTGTGTGCTGCAGACATCTGTGACCAGTTTATCATTATTCTCCAGTCTGATGTGCCGGAGCTGGTAACTCAACAAAGATCCACTTCACAGTGAACTTCCCCTTTGATGTCCTGAGACCAGACCCCAAGACTGGTTCCACAGCCCACGGGGGACCTCATCTCAGCCACCCCACAGAAATGCCCACTGCTGCTGACACTGAAGGGCAAGTAGACAAAGACTGGCCTTTTGCTGCTCCTGAGGCGGAAGGCCCTGTCCAGGCACTTGCTGGGGTGTCCTATTACACCAGTACACCAAATACCCTCAGCAGGGTGGTAATGTCATCCTTGGCACAGCTCTTCATGAACACACGTCTGCTTTTATGATTCCTGTCAAACTCTCTGAGATTACAGTTGTGGGCAGCATTCAGTTTTTGAAGGACAGGGTGGGATTCTACACCAGGACAGAATCAGGCGCGGTTCTTCCAGAAGAGGTACCATCCCTGCTGGCCCCTCCACTCTGCCCAGATGCTGTGCTTCTGTTGCAAGAGGCAGCTTAGCAGGTTTTGGATGGCTGCTGTGGGTTCTCTGCTATGGTTGGGCCAAAGGAGGAAGCTGAGCTGGAAGCGCCTGAACCACCTGCTGGGGCCATGCAGCCAGCGGGTCAGCCCTCCTGAGGGGCTGTTATGGCAGTTAGGAAGGTCCACATTATACTTTATAGGTAGAGGGGGCAACACAGGCCCCTTCCTGGTTCTAGGCCCACTCTTTGTGCAGCTGTGGTTTTACAGACTTGCTATAACAGCAGCCCACGAAGTCAGCTTTGAAACTGGTCTTCTCACACCTGTCCTGCCGTTACCAGAAAGGACCCAGTCAATGCCACACTGCTGATGAAAAAGCCTGCCATTACCACTTCAGAGATGGGGATATCCCCATTCTTGAGGCCAACCACGCCCTGCTTCAGGCTGTTCATCCTGGGGCCTTCTTGAGGGTGTCACTGTGAAAGCCTGGCTGGCCTTCATCAACTGGGCCACCCAGGGAGCTGAGCAGGTAGGTGCAGCTTCTCCCATACACGCAGCCCTGAGTCTCTGCCCTTGACACCCATTTGTGCCACATGCTGAGAACACAGGGGTTTGTGCCCATAGATGTTGTTGTTCTCCAGACCCCAATGCTGCCCCAGAACAGCACTGTGCAAAAAGGTATCTGTTATGAGCCGTTTGAGGCTGGTGAGATATGGAACCAGAGGATCCTTGCAGGGAACCTCAGAGCCTCAGTGAAGGAATAAGGAAACTCAGTGAAGGGTGGGTAACAGCCAGACAGGTAGGGATCACTCACTGAGCGGTACCTGTCACTCTGATTTGACCCATGCAGAAAAGCAGGGTGCAAAGTCATTGTCATGAACCGTATCCTTCCAGTACAAAGAACCATTTTGTACTTTATCATCTTATACTTTTGTTTTCTGGGGGCCCATACTGATGGTCAACATGCTTCATGAACAGCCCAATGCAGTATGAGGCAGGGCCTGTCACCCTGGCTCACACAACCATAAGCCACACCACCAACTCCTCGGGTGACGGTGGTGGTGGTGGTGGCTGTGAGCCCCAGAAGTGGATGCAATGAGGAGCTACCAGCTCCAAAGGTGGCAGCAGCCTGGGTGAGAAACTCTAGTTTTCTCCTTCCCAATCAACAGGAAAAAATAATTCTCTGTACAAAATCCACTGATGTATGTAAGACATGATGTTAGGTGCTGGAGATACCTTTAAACTCCCATAAGTTGTTTAGAGTCTAGGAAAATAGACAAGTTATTAATTCAATAATTATATAAATACAACTGTGCTTAATGTTATTAAGGAAAACTAGTTGGAGCTTTCAGAGCAGGGGTCCTCAAACTTTTTAATCAGGGGGCCAGTTCACTGTCCCTCAGACCATTGGAGAGCCGGACTGCAGGCCCCAGGAGGAGTCAGCTGCTAAGGACAGGCAGTGGTGGCAAAAACACCCAGCGGGCTGGATAAATGTCCTCGGTGGGCCACATGTGGCCTGCAGGCCATAGTTTGCAGACACCTATTTCAGAGTATGTAGTGGGGGCTCAGGAAAGGTTTACCAAGAAAACAACACAAATCTGAGACCTGAGAGCCAAGTACCAGTTACGGATGGTAGGGGGGGTTGTGCTCCAGACAAAGGGAAAGGCAAGTGTGAAATGGTCCCTGGTACAAGGAGCAGCATTCTTTTCGGGAATATTCTAAGCCTGAGGAAAAATTAAATCACAAATAAAATAAGCAAATCTTTTAGAACCACAAATTTAAAGAAAATAAAGACAGAAACAAATTCACAAAATATGAACTCAAAAGTAATGAGATGGAATTTTAATCAGTCCTGACAGCAGGACTGATAAACCCCTACCTGACCATGGCCATCTGGCTAAAAGCCCCCAGACCCTCAGCCCTCAAGTCTCAACAGGGGAGGTTATCAGTTCCCTTGGGCCACGTGCAGCTGTCGCCAGGCCTTGGGGGAGGGAGTCAGAACTGTGCCCAGAAATGGGAGGGCAAAGGCAGGGAGTCAGAGCATAAAACACACTCCCAGTCAGGAGCCTGGTGCTGAGGCTGGACCCACCCCTGGGCCAGTATTTCTGGTGCAGCTCTGTGCCAGGCACTGTGACTAGGGACAGGTAATAAGACATGATACAGTCACAGAACCAGGGAAGTACGAGAGAGAAGAGAAAGACATACCTTTCAGGTGGGCCTCCTTAGACGGCTCCCATGAGGGAATAGTATCCAACAGTGGGCAAAACATGGCAATGGAGAGAGAGTATCCCACCAGTGGGAACACAAGCAAAGGCATTCGGTTGGAAAGCAGTAGGTGCGCACAGGAGCTGAAGCCGGAGCCAGCGACAAGGGGAGGGCCGAGATCTGGCAAGGGTGTACAGTGGGCCTAGCTTGCTACCTCTGACTCAGAAGGTGAAGAGATGACAATGCTGGTCTTCAAGGTAGCATCTGGAGACCTGGTCAGATCCTAGATCTGCCTACACAGGCCCTGTGCTGAAGAGTCTCAGCTTTCTAGGGCAAAGTTTTTCAAATATTAGAGTCCTTAAAATCACTTGAGACAGGTTGCCAGGTCCCACCTCCAGAGATTCCAATTAGATAAATCAGGATGGGCCCCAAGCTGAAAACCCCAAGTCAGACAGTGAGTCCCAAGGGCCTCTTCACCCACAAGCTCTAAGGCCTGGATTCCTGGCTACCTAGAGCACAAAGTCCAGCCCCCGTGCCCTTCTCTAACCACAGTGGTATCTGTGACCGGCTTATTTGTTCATGGGTGGGCAAGGAGGTCCCCTCCTCTTCCCAAGGTGTTCAAACACAAATTAATTTACACTGCCCTCTGGACTAGTAACTTTTCAACCAGTGTACCACAAGAGGATCTAAGGTGAGCCTCGAAAATTTTTAAACATTAAATTATTTTTGAAAGAAGTTTAAAGTACATCAAGTGTACATATCAAAATTAAAACCTTTTAAAACTGATTATACAAGTATAGCATTGTTATAATAAACATTTTATGGTTATAATAAATAAACACTGGCTTATTTCTAAAGTGGGTAGGGTGTAGCCTTGAAAAATAGCATTTAGGGCAGCACCTGTGGCTCAATGGAGTAGGGCGCTGGCCCCATATGCTGGAGGTGGCAGGTTCAAACCCAGCCAGGCCAAAAACTGCAAAAAAAAAAAAGAAAAATAGCGTCTAGAGACACGGCTATTGATGGCACAATTTGACGAGGATTTGCCGATGAACACCAAAATAAGTCAAAGTCATCCAAAGGGAAGGAAGCAGTGTGACTCAGCAGCCCCTCAGTGTACCTCAAGTAGCAAGGAGGTGGAGCTCATACTGAATGTGTCATACAGTTCTGTCTGGAATTAAAATAGTTAAACACAATTTCCTTGCAAATCCTAGTTTTGAAAGTTTTCCAAGTATATTTAATTAATACCTGTATTTGTTTTTTAAAAGTATGAGTTTACGTATTTTTGATTTGATATTTTTTATTTTTATTACATAGTGTTCAATTAAAATGGATACGCTTTTAGTAAAGAAACAAAAATTAGAAGACAACACTAGTGCGTTGAATACTGCTCCGTCCAGTACATCAGCAACTAAATGAAAAACAATTAGTCATCAATATGATTATTTATCATTCAGTTTCATTTGTAGTAAAGGAAATCTACCACGTTCCACACGTGTTAATTGTGGTGAAACATGAGCAAAGGAGGCTATGGTTTCTTGGGAACTAAAGAGACATTTACGATCTAGAAATTTGAACTTGTCGGAAAAGCCAGAGGAATATTTCTTTTTTTTTTTTTTTTGCAGTTTTTGGCTGGGGCTGGGTTTGTACCCACCACCTCTGGCATACGGGGCCAGTGCCCTACTCCTTTGAGCTACAGGTCACCCGCCAGTGGAACATTTCAAAGGACTTGCACTCAGTAATGCTAAATAAGCAAAAATAGGGACCAAATATGCAAATGATATCAGATAAAGCACAAGAAGCGAGTTACACAGTTGCAGAAATCCTAGCTAGGAAAATGAAATCTCATACAGTTGCAGAATCCATCATTTTATGAGCCTGTGCAATTGTAAAGATAACGTTTGGAGAAGAAAACGAAAAGGAAATTTTTAAAATTCCACTTTCAGATAATACAATTTCTTGGTGTGTTAAGAATTTCCCTGAAAATATAGAATTTCAAGTCATATTTCACCTCACAGAAGTAAACACGTTTGTAATTCAGTTGGCTGAATCTATTGATGTCAGTGATAAACCCTAACTTTTAGCATTCAGCAGATTTGTCTATAAAGAAGAAATCATAGAACAGTTTTTATTTTGTTGGCCACTCCAAACAACAACAAAGGGCCAAGATATTTTGATCAGTAAGTACGTGAATCTAGTAACTTGTCTTGGGATTCCTGCATAAGTATTTGTAATGATGGAGCCCCATCTGTGTCTGGAGGTGTAAAAGGATTTGTTACGCTTGTACCAAAAAAAAAAATAAATAAAATAAAATAAATCCAAAAATTATGTTTACGCACTATTTTCTACACAAAGAAGTGCAGCATCAAAATCATTAGCGCCTGAATTACAAACGGTCCTATAATGCACTATTAAAAGTATCAATTATACAGAAAGCAGGCGACTGCAATCAAGATTACTTGTAGAATTGTGTTCCTCAGTGGATGCTTCTCATATGCAGCTCTCACTTCATACAAAAGTGAGATGGTTATCTTGAGGAAGGGTTCTGTCAAGATTTTCTCAATTGGGCTCGGCGCCTATAGCTCAACCGGCTAAGGCGCCAGCCACGTACACCTAAGGTGGCGGGTTCGAATCCCTAGCCCGGACCCGCCAAACAACAATGACGGCTGCAACCAAAAAATAGCCGGGCGTTGTGGCGGGCGCCTATGGTCCCAGCTACTTGGGAGGCGGAGGCAAGAGACTCGCTTGAGCCCAGGAGTTGGAGGTTGCTATGAGCTTAATGCCATGGCACTCTACCCAGGGGAACAGCTTGAGGCTCTGTCTCAAAAAAAAAAAAAAAAAAAAAAAAGATTTTCTCAATTAAAAGAAGTATTGCCTTTTTATGACAAGGTTTGGTGTAATAAA